>NTHP01000960.1:40918-56017 GCA_003416845.1 Oplegnathus fasciatus | reverse complement strand
TCATCAGTATGGTGGGACTACTATCCCTAATATTGATGTTACCCTTGCTCCTTATGTTGAGAAAACTTTCCGTAAGCATGTAGCCGATGAAGACCTATTTGGAGTTGACCCAGATAGTAACTACGCAGAAGTGATGACCCTCAGGGATGTAACAGCAGCAGTTCAAACCCTTGAGTATCAAGTAAACACTTCACATAGCAACAGTGGTATTACACCATTCGTTACTTTTACCTTTGGACAAGGAGAAGGTAAATGGGAACGTGAGATACAGAAAGCATTACTTATACAGAGGATTAAGGGCATAGGATCTAAAGGTAAAACACCTGTATTTCCTAAGTTAGTGTTCTGGCATAAGGAGGGACTAAATGTTGAAAAAGACTCACCAAATTACGATATTAAAAAGCTTGCAGTTAGCTGTACAGCTAAGCGTATGTATCCTGATCATCTTTCCTATGATCGCCTTTGTGAGTTCACCGGCGGTGCTCCTTCTCCAATGGGTTAATATATAGCTCATGTAAAACGTATCTAAACGGGGAAACCTTTAAAATGGCAATCCCGTGCTAAATGTACACATACACCTCCTAAAGAGGAGATATGTATGAGACAAATAAGAAACACACAATATGCGATTGATGAGTATGGAAACGTATTCAACACCAAGAGAGGAACCAAGTGTACTCCTTGGAAAGAGAACAACACTGGCTACTGGTTAGTTAGGTTGTATAAGGACGGAAAGGAAACATGCTATCGAGTTCATCGACTTGTAGCTGAAGCTTACTTACCTAATCCTTATGGTTATCAATTTGTTAAACACAAGTTAGATAACAAAGACAACAATCACGTATCAAACCTTGAGTGGGGAGAGAATGCTGATAATGTCAAAGAAGGCTACGACAATGGTTGTTATCTTCATAAGACTCGAAGCTACCGTATCTCGATTACAGATACTAAGCTCAATCAGACTTCTTATTATCCATCACTTAGAGAAGCAGAAGCACAAGCAGGGATTAATCGAAAGAAGATCTCAGCAGTGCTGAAGGGTAAGACAAACAATCCTGATGGATTCGTTATAGCTTACGAAGGTTAATTTTGTGTGTATGTGTACTAAATGCCTAGAGACTATCCCTGATGAATGTAAGGGAGTAGGGCCACAAGTTAATGGTGGTGGGAGACATCCCTTAAATCCAAACGATACGCTACTTAGGTAGAAGATATAGTCCGACACTCCAGTGAAAATTGGAGAAGTTCATAAGAGAACTGGTAGGTGTTACGAACCTATTGAACGGATGTGTAGGGCATTCCTTGGCCCTCATGATAGTGGGTACGATGGACGTAATAATCTGGGCGTGGTTACTGTTAATGTACCGAGATGTGCTATTCGGTCACAGGGGAATATTGAACAGTTCTGGAAAGAGCTAGATAAATCCGTACAACTTGCTAAGGAGGCATTAAATGTCAGACTTAACACATGTAAAGGGATTCAAGCAAAGGTTGCTCCAATCCTCTACCTTGAAGGGGCTTTCGGACTACGAGCTGAATCTCCTGATGAGTTCATTTTTGAACGTTTCTTCGCTAANCAAGTATTAGCCTTGGATACATCGGACTTTATGACGCATGTATTGCGATGTTTGGAGTGGGGCACCACGAGTCAGAAGAAGCTCATAAGTTCGCTACAGCAATCGTTAAACGACTAAAGAAGTATGTAGATGATTGGAAAGCAGAAGAGCAAATCGGTTACACCCTCTATGGAACACCAGCGGAAGGTCTTTGTGGAAAATTCGCTGAAGCTGACAGAAAGATGTTCGGAGTCATTGAGAATATCACTGACAAAGGATATCAGCAGAATGCGTTCAACATCGATGTAAGAGCTAAGATTAATCCACTAGAGAAAATTGAACTTGAAANATGGGTATCATCGGTCAGACTGATAAAGAAACCCTCACAGAGAACGCTAACAAGCCTGCTGAGCAGCTTCCTGTTATGCGCGACTTGGTTGCTGGTAATGCTGTAAAGCAGTACTTCATGAAGCATGTCCTTCCAAAGCATATTAAGCAAGCTCATGTGTCTGGTGATATTTATATTCATGACATGGACTACATTGGCTTACCTATGACTAACTGCTGTCTGGTAGACCTTAAAGGTATGCTAGAGCGTGGTTTCAAGATGGGTAATGCATCTATTGAGACTCCTAATGGAATCCTTACAGCGGCTTCTGTGACTGCTCAGATCATTGCTCAAGTAGCGTGTAATCAGTACGGTGGAACTACTATCCCTAATATTGATGTGACCTTAGCTCCGTATGTGGAGAAGACGTACAATAAACATTTTAGTGCTTTGTTTGATATGTTTTACGAAGCAGGGTCTGAACTTGTATATGATGTATTTTTCCTAAATAAGCAAGCACATAAGTTAACCATGTCAGATGTAACAGCAGCAGCTCAGATCCTTGAGTATGAGATTAACACCCTGTTCACTTCCAATGGTCAGACTCCATTCGTCACGTTCACATTTGGCCTAGCTGAATGTAAGTGGGGTAAAGAGATTCAGAAAGCTATTCTGAACCAACGTATTAAAGGTCTTGGAAAAGAAGGTACTACTCCTGTGTTTCCTAAGTTAGTATTCTGGCATAAAGAGGGATTGAATGTTGAAAAAGACTCACCTAATTACGATATTAAACAGTTGGCTGTTAAGTGTACTGCTAGTCGTATGTATCCTGATCACCTTAGCTTTGACCGTCTTACTGAGTTTACTGGTGGTGCTCCTTCCCCTATGGGTTGTAGGGCATTCCTTGGCCCTCACGAAAGTGGCTATGATGGTCGTAATAATCTTGGGGTTGTCACTGTTAATATTCCCAGATGTGCGATCAGAAGTAACGGAGATCAAGAGCAGTTCTGGAAAGAGCTGGATAAATCTGTACAACTTGCTAAGGAGGCATTAAATGTCAGACTTAACACGTGTAAAGGAATTCAAGCTAAGGTTGCTCCAATCCTCTACCTTGAAGGGGCTTTCGGACTACGAGCTGAATCTCCTGATGAGTTCATTTTTGAACGTTTCTTCGCTAACAATCGAGCAAGTATTAGCCTTGGATACATCGGACTTTATGACGCATGTATTGCGATGTTTGGAGTGGGGCACCACGAGTCAGAAGAAGCTCATAAGTTTGCTACAGCAATCGTTAAACGACTAAAGAAGNCTGAAGCTGACAGAAAATTGTTCGGAGTCATTGAGAATATCACTGACAAAGGATATCAGCAGAATGCGTTCAACATCGATGTAAGAGCTAAGATTAATCCACTAGAGAAAATTGAACTTGAAAAAGATTTTCCTCGTAGTGCTGTTGGTGGCTTTATTAGCTATGGCGAGCTACCTCGGTTGGTTAATAATCTCGATGCACTTGAGTCAATCATTGACTTTGCAATGTTTCGCACGCCTTACTATGGGATTAACACACCTATTGATCGCTGCCACTCTTGTAATTTTGAGGGCGACTTCCAGATTGTAGATAGTGCTTATGAATGTCCTCGTTGTGATAATCGAGACCTCAAAAAGATGACTGTAACAAAAAGAGTTAGCGGTTATTTAGGAGACCCCTTGACAAGACCGTGGCCAGCGGGTAAGTTTACAGAACTACTTAAAAGGGAGAAGAATATCTAAATGATTAAGACTACGGTAGGCCCTATGAAGAGTGGTAAGTCAAAACGACTTATTCATGACTATAATGAACTTGAGAATATCTTTGGCCCAGAGAATATTCTTGTAATGAAACCTGCCATTGATACTCGTTCAAAAGACATAGCGTCACGTAGTCTTAAACAGACTCTCGAATGTTGTGTAATGGGGGATGATTGGCAGGAAAGAATCATTCTAGGTGACGAGAAGATCATCATGATTGATGAGTTCCAGTTCTTATCAGAAGAAGATATAGAGTGGTTAACATATGGCGATGGTAATCATTACTCAATGTTAATGCTCTATGGACTTGATAAGGACTTCACTGGTAATAAGTTCCCTGCTTACAAAGTAGCTACAAAGAGAGCCGATAAGGAAGAGTTCTTATTTGCTACTTGTGATGCGTGTGGTAATAGAACTGCTACACACTCAAAACTAATAGGTGCTGCGTGTACTAACGAAGACCATATTCTAATCGGAGATGAAACATATTCTCCACGATGCTTGGATTGTTTAACTAAGAGGTGAGTTAATGAGAATTGTGGCTATTGACGAGGATGACTGGAAAGTTATTGATGGTAAGTTGATAGGTGTAAGGGCAGGCAATACCATAAAAGGTTGGATTAACCACAACGGCTACATATGTGTCAACTACAAAGGAAGACATGAAAGGTACCACAGAGTGCTGTGGTATTTAACATATGGATACTGGCCAGTGGAATTAGACCACATAGACAGAGACAGGACAAACAATGTAATTGAAAACTTAAGAGAAGTAGATCGTTCCTTTAATAACATGAACACGAAGACCAGAAAAGACAGCACTTCAGGTTATAAGGGTGTAAATTGGAATAAACAAAAAGGAAAGTGGGATGCTAGGATAAGTTTCAGGGGCTTACGAAAGACAATATCTTGTGCTTCTTTAGAGGAAGCAATAGCAACTAGGAAGAGCTTGGAGGAGAAGTACATATGCGCATAGTCGCTTTAGAGGCAGGAATAGCAGCAGGTAAGACTACACTACTAGAACCACTAGTAGAGGCACTTAACGCAATATCGGACGTTAAGTGGGAATCTATCCGTGAACCTGTAGATGAAGATGGTGAGTTTCATCGTCTACTGAAACAATTCATTGAAAACCCTACTAACGCAAATAAGCGTGCTGAGTTTCAACGACATGTTACTCGTACACGACATAAGATGCTACAGGGTATTCCAGACGGTAACTACGTAATTGAACGCAGCCTATACAGTGATATTGTGTTTACCTTGTGTAACATGTACTTGACGGAAGGACCTACTGGTGAATATCAGGCAGCCTTCTACGATATTAAAGAACATTTTAAAACATACCCACAAATTGATGCTGTTGTTTATCTTGATCGTGACCCTAGAGCCTGTATGATGTCAGCAATGGCAAGAGACAGGGCTGGTGAAGATGCTTATCAGATTGAGTACTTCGAGGACTTACATCGTTTCCACAAAGCTGTTCTACCTCAACTTACACGTATCCACGATTGTAAATATGATGTTGTAGAACTTGGTGCTAACTACGCAGATCCAGTCATTATGGCTGACCGCATTAACAAACTATTCGTTTAATTTTGGAGTAACTATTATGCAATTTTTCATGCCTTCCGTAAACTTCATTGGTTCAGATTCTTTCGAAGCAGCTATCAAAGACGTAGCTTCAATGAAGTTCAAGAGTGCCCTTATCGTAACAGACAAGTTTCTACATGATGCTGGTATGATTGGACCACTTAAATCAGAATTGGAGAAGTATGGTATTGACTGGACAGTGTTTGATGGAGCACAAGCTAACCCTACAGTTAAGAACGTAGAGGATGGTGTATCTAAAGCTAAGTGGGCTAAAGCTGATCTGATTATCTCCTTTGGGGGTGGTTCTCCTCATGACTGTGCTAAAGGTATCGCACTGGTTATGACTAATGGCGGAAGTATCTGTGATTATGAAGGCGTAGATAAGAGTTCTGTACCTCAACTACCATTGGTGGCTATCAATACTACTGCTGGCACTGCTTCTGAGATTACTCGCTTCTGTATTATTACAGATGAAGAACGCCACATTAAGATGGCCATTGTAGATAAGCATACTACTCCAATTATGTCTGTTAATGATCCCTACTTCATGAAAGATATGCCGAAGGGATTGACTGCTGCTACAGGTATGGATGCCCTGACACATGCTGTTGAAGCTTATGTTAGCACAATCGCTAACCCAATCACTGACGCTTGTGCTATTAAAGCTATTGAACTGATTGACAAATTCCTTGTACGTGCTGTTGAAGACGGTACTGACATGGAAGCTCGTGAAGGTATGGCTTATGCTCAGTTGCTTGCTGGAATGGCCTTTAACAATGCCTCACTGGGTTATGTTCATGCTATGGCACATCAGCTAGGTGGTTTCTATGACCTCCCACATGGCGTTTGTAATGCTATTCTATTGCCACATGTAGTTGAGTTTAATACAGAGGGTAACGAAGACAGAATGTTAGATATAGCTAATGCTCTGAATAGCTATAAGACAGCACCTGAGGCTATTAAGGAACTCTCAGCTAAAGTTGGTATTCCTTCTGGTCTGGCTGAACTCGGTGTTAAAGAAGAAGATCTCCCTATTCTTGCTGAGAATGCTCTGAAAGATGCTTGTGGTGCTACTAATCCTCGTGTAGCCACTAAAGAAGAAATCATTCAGATCTATAAGAACGCAATGTAATTCTTTGCTTTACAAGCTACCATGCGTGTTGTATGGTAGCCTTTCAATTAATTGATGAGGTGTTTATGTTTAATTTCAAGAAGACTATTATTGCTGCTGCTATGGCCATTACCTCGATGACTGCTTTTGCTCATCCAGTAAATGAAGCACATACAGCTGAGAATATCCTAAAGCACTACGGTCTGGAAGTTCCAGTTAAAGTAGTAGAGAAGGAAGTTATCGTAGAAAAAGAGGTAATCAAGAAAGTTCCTACTGGACTGAACTTCACTAACTATTCAGGTGGCGCTATCTCCCTGAACAACCGTTCTTTTGGCGAAGATGCTAGAATTGGCGATACCAACTATCTGGAAGGTGAATTGTGGGCTGGTGCTGGTAACCTACATTTCTATGGTTACGCTGATTTGTTTGAAGATGGAAGTACATTCCTTCGTTTAGATCCTAAATACTTCATCGGTAATAGTAAGTTCTTTGCTAACTATCAATACAGTCGTTTCGCAACTGAAGATAACTTCAGTGATGTTACTCACTATGTTGGTGGTGGTTATCGTTTCCAAATGGAAAAGGGCTTCATTGACGCTTCTTTGAACGTCGGTCGCGGTGACAATGAGTTTACCGACAACACTGGCTCCGTTGTGGACGGTAAAGATGACAACAGCTACGCAGTGCTGACTAATGGTTCTTATAACCTAGGAAACAACTGGTCTGTTGATGGATGGAGTGATTATAAATTCCAAAAGAATAATAATGATGACTTCGAATGGACTGGTAATATCGGTGTACGTAAAAAGTTGGATGATTCCTTTTATGTACGTGTAGCACCTCAGTGGGTGGTTACTGACAATGAAGAAGACGTATCACTTCATACTCAGATCGGTATGACATTCTAATGAAGGTCAAGAGTAAATATGTACTCGCCAATGAACAGTGGGAGAGAGATGTTAATAAACTCTCTCGCTGGATGTTTGGTATAGTTACAATAATTGCTATTTGGTTCTTATTTCAATAGGTACAAAGATGTTAAAAGTTTTATTTGCCAGTGCTTTACTGGTTGTTTCAATGAGTTCTTCAGCTAGACCTCATGATCGTCCACGCCATGACAGACCTAATGTTGGTGCTGCTGTTGCTGGAGCTATCATTGGTGGAGTTATTGCTCATGAAATAGCTGATAGTAAGCCACATAAAGGCAAGAGATACAGACGTATCCGTAGGCAATGTGAACGTGAGTTCAATAGACCTAGACGAATCCGCAGATGTATTAATAATCGTCTGTAGTGATAACTCCTAGCTTTATGAGTCTAAACTAAGTAAGCCTGTCTCCTGAGTATGAGGATAAAGTGCTCATCCACTTAATACAAGGAACAATACTATGACCCAAAAGAATCTCTTCATTGGAAGTATCATTCTGTATACTATCCTTTCAGTGGCATCGCAATATGGTAGCTCCGTTACTGTAGACCTTAATTGGTTGTTTGCTGGTGCGTTTATCCCTCTAAGCTGTTTCACCATCATCCCACTGTTAGATTGCTCTCGTAGCTTCTCTCAGGGTTGTGCTGAACGTGCTGTTATTCCATTTAAAGTTAGCTTTAGCCTGTTGGTAGTAGTACCACTTGTTATTGCCTTTATCTGTGCTATGTTTGCTGGACTTCCAATCAGTATCTTCTGGGGTGCTTTGTTTGCTACTGGTATTGGTGGCTTTACAGATGTTGCTGTATTCAAAGCAATGCGTAAATATTCAGATCAAGACCATATCCGTATGTCAGCTTCTAACTTAGCTGCTACTGTTGTTGGTTCCTTTATCTTCTTTATGATTGCCTTTACTCCCTTACTTCCAAATGTATTTGGTGTAGAGAATATCCTGAACAAAGGTAACTACATTGATCCAGCTATTAGTTCTATGATTCAAGCTACTGTTATTTATACATGTGGTATGATCATGGCGCATGGTGCTGCTAAGATACGTAATAATAAAAATAAGAAAACTTCTTGTCCTTGTAGTTAAGTTTAATGAATCAAGCCTTCTGTAGAGAAATTTACAGAGGGCTTTTTTGATTGTACTTTACGTGGAGAGTGTGATGAGTAAGATTATAGGGGATACGGCTTGTCCAGAATGCCGTAAGAATGGTCGTGATCGAACAGGTAACCATCTCATGCTATTTGAAGATGGAGGTGGACATTGTAATCGTTGTGGATTTAACCACAAAGCAGAGGACGGTGAAATTAAACCAAATCCAATAGCAGTTAAATCTCCAGAAGAAGTTAGAGCTGAAATAGCAGCAGCTAAAGAACTCCCTGTAATGGAAGTTAAACCCAGAGCAATAGAAGGACCAGTAAGTGAACGATTTGGCTTTAGAGTTGGAATTAGCAAAGCAGACGGAAATACTCCACTTAGCGTTATGTTTCCTCGCCATGTTGGTGGGGTACTTAGTGGGTTCAAAGTAAAAGGACTTGGTAAGAAGTGTTTCTGGAATATTGGTAATAACCGAGGAGCTGATCTTGTAGGTATTCAAGAAGCTCTTATGGGTGATACTCATAAGGGTAGAATCTGGGTAACGGAAGATGACCTCTCAATGGCATCTATTTATCAAGCACTCCAACAACATACTAAAGCAGAACATAAAGGTATTAAACCTGCTGTAGTGGCCTTACCTGATGGTTCTGATGAGAATGGTACTAAGGTAGCTAATCTATTTGAAAAGCATAAAAGAGACCTTAAGAAGTTCCAAGAAATCATTATGGTAATGGATAATGATGCTGCTGGTAAAGCAGGGGCAGAGATGGCTTACAAGTTATTTCCTGACCGCGTAAAGGTAGTAGAATTACCACTTAAAGATCCCAATGATATGTTGATGGCTAAGAGGCATTATGAATTAGCTAACTTCGTAAAGTTCGGAGCAGAGGTTAAGAGATTAGATAGAGCTGTAAGTGCTGTAGATCTCATTGAAGCCTCATTACAACCACCTGAAGCTGGATTGTCTACTCCTTGGCCTGAGATAGACGAAATGACTATTGGACAGAGATTCCATGAGATGACTACAATAGGCGGAGGCTCTGGTCTTGGTAAAACAGCAGTAGCCTACGAACTAGCTAGACATAACATTGTAGATCATGGGCTTAAAATTGGTGGTGTTTTCTTAGAAGAGAAGACAGTTAAGGCACTTAGACACATTGTTTCTCGTCATGCTGGTACTAATTTTAATGATCCAAGAGAAGTTTTCAAGAAAGATCTTTACTTAGCCTCCGCTAACGAATTGGCACCATTCATTGAACTCTACGATAATAGAGGGGAGCATGAATGGGACAATATCATGGAGACTATGAGATTTTGGCACAATGAAAAAGGAGTAAGTGTATTCTTTATCGACAATGCAACTGTACTTACTAGTCATTTATCACCCTCTGAAATAAACACTGAGATAGGTAGAATAGCAAAAGAACTTTCTAAGTTCGTAAACACTTACCCAGTCCATGTTTATATGTTCTCTCATTTAAACCCACCAAAAGGTAGTAAGAGTCACGAAGAAGGAATGGAAGCAAAAGCATCTGAATTAACTGGATCAAGACACCTACAACGATACTCTCAAAACATTATGATGTTTGAACGAAACTTACACGCAGAGGGTGATTTAAAGAACGTAGGTAAATTGAGATTAGTTAAGTGTAGAGAGACAGGTTCAACTGGATGGTGTCAAACTTACTTTGAAAAAGAGACAACCAGACTTAAACAAGTTGACAAAGGTTATCAGGGTAGAGATTCTTTAGAAGGCTCTACTTACGATGATGTTGAAGATCCATTTGTGGGCTAAAATAATGACAGACATGACTCAAGACTTAGCTCTTGAGTTGTTCTCCTATAGTGAAGGGCAACTCTACGTAAAGGGCGACATATCTAAAAAGAAAGTAGGTGATGTAATAAAAGGTTCACTTACAGATACCGGTTACTTGATATTTATGTATAAGTATAAGAAATACAGACTACATAGATTAATTTGGATATACCACAATGGAGAGATACCTTTAGGGTATAACATTGATCACCATGATACAGATAAACAAAACAATGATATAAGTAATTTAAGATTACTTACAAAAGCAGACAACCTAAAGGCAGCTACGGCAATACTTAGAGGAAATAATACATCTGGATTCAGAGGTGTTTCTTTCGATAAAGTTACTAACAAATGGGTTGTAAGGATAAGAGTGAATGGTAAGTATAAAAACAAAGGTAGATTCACCACTTTTGAAGAGGCAGTAAAAGAACGATTAATATCAGAGCATGAATACGGATATACAGAGATACATAACATGGTTTGACTTACTTAGATAAATAAGATAAGGTACTTCTTTTATACTTTAATAGGAGTACCTATGACTAAGAAAGCAGGTCCGGGCAGACCTAGATTGTATCCTGTGTTACGTCCAGATTTCTGGGGTCGTCCCCTACGTCAAGGTGATTTCGTTAATTACGCTATTCCGGGTAACCATAAAGGTTCTGGTAAAATGGTGTTTGGTGAGATCATTGGAAAGAGACAGGGTTTCATTGAAATCATCTGTTTGACTGATTCCAATTATGAAGAGATTCATTGTAAACATGGGTTTCAAGTAGTTCGTATTCCCGGTGACGTTATCAAGTATGTACGTACTCGGAAAGAAGTTCAAGCTAATAATGTAGAAGAGGTAACTAATGAACGACAAGACCAAGAGGGATTACAAGAGGGAGCGTGAACTCGCTGTAAAACGTGGTGAAACAGGTGTAGGTAGTAAGAGTGGAGATGCCACTCGTCACAGAGCAAGACGTAAAGTAGAAAAACGTCTAGGACGTAAACTATCACCAGATCAACATGTTGACCATAAAACTCCACTTAAATCAGGTGGTGGTAATGGAGGTGGTAATCTACGTGTAAGAGATAAGGATTCCAATAGTGCTCATGGAGGACGTATTGGTGATGCCTCTAAGAAGGGTCCACGTAAGAGACGTGGTGCTCTATCTAAATAATAACAAACCCCATTGTGAATAACTATTGTTCATGGTGGGGTTTTCTTGTCTGAGGGTTTTAAATGTCTTTACNAAAGTTACTAACAAATGGGTTGTAAGGATAAGAGTGAATGGTAAGTATAAAAACAAAGGTAGATTCACCACTTTTGAAGAGGCAGTAAAAGAACGATTAATATCAGAGCATGAATACGGATATACAGAGATACATAACATGGTTTGACTTACTTAGATAAATAAGATAAGGTACTTCTTTTATACTTTAATAGGAGTACCTATGACTAAGAAAGCAGGTCCGGGCAGACCTAGATTGTATCCTGTGTTACGTCCAGATTTCTGGGGTCGTCCCCTACGTCAAGGTGATTTCGTTAATTACGCTATTCCGGGTAACCATAAAGGTTCTGGTAAAATGGTGTTTGGTGAGATCATTGGAAAGAGACAGGGTTTCATTGAAATCATCTGTTTGACTGATTCCAATTATGAAGAGATTCATTGTAAACATGGGTTTCAAGTAGTTCGTATTCCCGGTGACGTTATCAAGTATGTACGTACTCGGAAAGAAGTTAGGGACACTGAGCCTAAAGAAGAAGAGGTGGTTGAGCAGTAATGTCAAAAGTAGTACACACTGAATTCAACACGGAAGGGTACGAAGTCTTCAAGGACGGAAGAGTTTGGTCAATATATTCCAACAGATTTGTATCTGGTTGGAAGGATAGACAAGGTTACATTAGATTAAGGATGAATGGAAAGGCATACTTTGTACACAGAGTAGTTGCCACTATATTCATCCCTAATCCAAATAACAAGCCAGAAGTAAACCATATAGATGGAGATACTTCTAATAACAGTGTGGATAACTTAGAATGGGTCTCCCGTTCTGGTAATCAACAACATGCTTTTGATCTTGGATTACAAGTCATGCCTAAAGGAGCTAAGAATCCAAGGGCTGTGCTTACACAAGAACAGGCAGATGAAATGAGGAGGCTTTACCGTGAGTTAGACGGATCAACCATTCGTGGATTAGGTCGTCATTTCGGCGTAAGTCAAAGAACAGCCCAGAGGGTACTAAAAAATATAGGATATATAGCAGATGAATGATAAGACTCGCAGAGACTACAAACGTGAGAGAGAGTTAGCTATAAAAAGAGGCGAAACTGGAATTGGGAGCAATTCAGGTGATGCCGTTCGTCACAAAGCAAGACGTAAAGTAGAAAAACGTCTAGGACGTAAACTATCACCAGATCAACATGTTGACCATAAAACTCCACTTAAATCAGGTGGTGGTAATGGAGGTGGTAATCTACGTGTAAGAGATAAGGATTCCAATAGTGCTCATGGAGGACGTATTGGTGATGCCTCTAAGAAGGGTCCACGTAAGAGACGTGGTGCTCTATCTAAATAATAACAAACCCCATTGTGAATAACTATTGTTCATGGTGGGGTTTTCTTGTCTGAGGGTTTTAAATGTCTTTACGTCAAAGACTAAGGAGGGATTGGTATCACTTAGCAGATGCGATTTCCCCTAGGTTTAAGGGGTCACCTTTAAAGAGAAGGCAGAAAGGTGTGTGTATATTATTTGGTCTTATATACGCACTGTGGGCTACACTTAATCCAGATCTAATCCCTATCATATTAATCTCATTGATATTTGAGGCAGTTAATATGTCCTATTCAATCTATTGTTCAATGTCAGAATTCCCACCTAAAGGTAAGAAGGTGAAAGAGTGAAGTACTACGCATTTGACCTTGAGACTAATGGTTTGTTAGATGAAAAGCTAATAGACTATTCTTCATTCCCCTATAAGCTCAAACCACACGCTGTAACGCACTGTGGTTGGATACATGACTGTTTTACAGGTGAGAAGTGGGGTTATAGACCCCATGAGATAAAAGCCCTTGTAGCCAAACTACAGGAGGCTGATGCTATTGTATCATACAATGGTATCAACTTTGACCACTTATTTCTCCGTTTAGAGCACGGAGCTTCCTATCATATTTCAGATAATGCTGAAGAGATGGATATGTTTATGGATAAACCCATACGTATCATTGATCTTTTAGTAGCATCTAAAGTATCGAATCCAGATCGTTTCAAGAAACACTCCTTAAAGAATTGGGGTATATTCCTTTCAAATAATAAGATAGCTTTTGGTGAAGATGACACAGAGGAGACTTGGGAAAAGTACTCCGAAGAGATGTTCACTTATTGTGACCAAGACGTTAATCTTACAGTCAATGTTTTCAAATACCTAGTTAAAGAGATGGCAGGTGAAGTTACAGAGAACTTCATGGAATCACCTCTATGGAAGAAACATTGGGCTAAAGCATTCCATACAGAACAAGCAATCAAAGAACTAATAACTCGTCAATCACACATGGGCTTTGCTTTCAATGAAGAGAGAGCTAAAGATACAGTGAATGACTTGAATCGTCTGTTAGCTGAATGTGAAGCAGAAGCTGAACCTCATCTTCCAGAAAGAGCACTTGCTAAGAGTTCTCAACCTAAATTCCCAGCTAAGCCATTCAAAGGCGGAGATGGTCAACAGGACTTAGGTCTTGGTATGTCTCATTGGGGTAAGAAATGGATTGAGAGATTAGAAAAGCAAGATAATAGAGAATATTCAGTTCAAGAACAATATGCTGCTCTTGAAGAGAAGAGACCTATAACTCTAACAGAACCAATGAAGCTATCTTCAACTGAAGATGTTAAACGTTATCTTATTACATTGGGTTGGAGACCAACAAAGTGGGGAGAAAGAGATTTATTCACAGAGAGTGATAAGAAGACTCCAAGTACTTTTGAGCAATATAAGGCTCGTGTAATATCATACATTACGAAGACTGTTGATACCCCAGTAGAAGAATACAGAGTTCGTAAGTTAGATTTCAGAGAAAGAGATGATAGAGAGACTATCGTAGCTTATAAGAACGCATTCTATAGATTCTTTATGATGAAGTGGAATGATGAAGGTACTCGTAAGCTAATGGCATTTACGTTACCTAAATTTACAGTAGATATGGACAAGAATATGTGTCCAAATCTCGAGAGGTTAGCAGATGAAATTCCCTATTCCAGAGCTATTGTTTACTGGCTCACTTATCGTCATCGGCGTAATAGCATACTATCTCCTAACGGGACAGGCTGGTTAACTCAAGTAAGAAAAGATGATGGTCGTATAGCTACTCCAGCTGATAGTTGTGGTTGTAACACATCACGAATGAAACATCAGAAAGTAGCCAACGTTCCTCGTGTAACTTCTTTATATGGCTCTCCATTAAGAGCTTTATTTGGAGCAGGTGAAGGTTATTATCAAATAGGTACAGATGGTGATGCTATTGAAGCTCGTGTTCAAGGCCATTTCATCTTACCTTATAATGGTGGTATTGAAGAAGCAGCATTGCTTCTAGCACCTAAGCCAAATGATGTTCATACTGTAACAGCATTAGCTATGGCTATTAGTCGAGATCAGGCTAAGACAGAACGATATGCGATGACATATGGTGCTTCTTATCTATCTCGTATGATTGCCAATGGTTGGACTAAGAAGTATGCCAAAAAGGTATTTGATGACTTCTGGAAGTTCAACAAAGCTACTAAGGCGTATAAAGATGACTTAGAAAGGGAGTGGCAAAAGAATGGTAAGAAGTGGATAATGGGTATTGATGGTAGAAAACTACCTACTCGTTCACAACATGCTTTACTTAATGTCAG
>NTHP01000959.1:98913-112434 GCA_003416845.1 Oplegnathus fasciatus | reverse complement strand
TGTTCTTGTCTTTGCCTTTGTCTCTGCTGTTCCTGTCTTTGTCTTACAGTAGGAATAGCAGATTCATCATAAGTAGGTTCAACTGCCCCTTGTCTGGATTCTTGTCTTTGCTGTTCTCTGATCTGTTCTTGTCTTTGCCTTTGTCTCTGCTGTTCCTGTCTTTGCCTTACAGTAGGAATAGCAGATTCATCATAAGTAGGTTCAACTATCTCTTGTCTTCTTTGTTGTTGCCTCTGTTGCACAGAAGGAACAGTAGGCTCAGAGGCAATAGCAGGGGTAAGTGCAGCAGGAGAAGAAGGTATGGGGGTTGTTACCGGTTCTGCTGTTGTAGCAGAGGTACGACGAGGAGGAGGCGTGGCAGGACGTTGCACACCAGTACCGTAACCAGTGTAAGTCTGTTGCTGTTGTTGTTGCCGCCTTGCCCCTCCATAGTCATAACCAGATGTTTGCTCTTGTGTGGGTCTCCCCAAGAAACCACTATATCTCTCTGCACTTGCAGGTTTTATAACTCTGGGTTGTTCCTGCGGTGTAGCACCTTGTCTGGTTGGAAGATCATATTTTTGTCTATAGTTATCTATCCACTGAGTAGGTCTGCTTATTGCAGTATCAAAATCTATGTTTGATTGTTTAACAGGAGCTTGCTTGATAGCCTCATCTGGCTTACTTTTACCTCGATAATACTTATCATATCTCGCCCTGTTCTCAGGTGTTAATCTACTTACCCGGCCTGTGAAAGGTCTACCTCTTTCAACATTAAAATTGTCTCTGTTGATTATGTCTTGTTCAACAACAGCATCATAATTGTTTGTCAGGTCGTGTAGTAGTGCAGTATCTTCTGGACTTCTCTTGTTTGCAGGAATCAATTCTAAGAGTGATTTCTGGAAATCTCGGACTCGCTTAGGTGTTTGACTCTTAAACCAAAAGGAATCTGCGGCCTCTCTAACTGCACCGGAGTAATCTCCCTTAGCTAGTAGATTCCAAGTACCCTTGTGATTCTTCTGAAACCTCTCACCACCAAGCTGAAAACTGACTGGGGCAAGAGCTTTGATGAAACCTAAGTCAGTCCCTTTGCCAGCAGACGTAGCTATTTTTTTAGCTGTGTCTAGGTGCTTAGCTAAGTCCTCTTGTAACTTTTGATCAATCAATTCTTTTGAGAGTCGCTTAGTACCATTACGCCCATACTCGCTGATGGGGTACTTTTTGATCTCTGCATTGGTCATCAAGTGACCAGTACCGAATGTCAGTTTACCTTCGGAGTCTCTGTACACGTAATCCTTTGTACTCTCCCTTTTCAGGATTAACGGGAGAATCTCCTTAGTTAGTTGTGCTCTTTGTTTACTCCAATCAGCCACCAATCACCTCCTCTCCACGAGCCTTGAGCATTTCAGTACCACCCTCATTTACCTCACCACCATACATACCTTCACGAAGAGATTTCTCTAGTTCTGAAGCCTTATTAGTCTTTTGAGCTAAGGCATCCAAAGCCTTCTGAAAACGTACATCTTCTTTGTCATAGACCTTATCTAATAGTGTCTTTTCTTTTATTATCTCTGCTTTCATCTTTTTAAGCTTGTCGAAGTGTTGTTTATTCCTTTCCAAGTATCTACCGATAAAAGCTGAATTTCTCATTTGTTTCCAATTGGTCGGAGGTTCAATACCATCCATCCATGCAGACACTTGATGTGTTTCTTCAAGGATGGCTTCGTTAAGGACTCTCTTTGCTTCTTCTATGGTCAGTTGACCCTCGGCCACTTGTGCTTGTAAGCGTTGTGCAAACTCACCTACACGTTGTTGCATCATAGATGTAAATCTATTATCACCTATGTTTTTCATCATGTTATCTTTTGCACCGATAAACTTCTCCCGAAAATCTTCTTTCGGGGCTGGTGTCTCTTGTTGCATGCCTTGTTGCATGTTCAGAAAGTCAGGAGCACCGGCAGCAGGATTAGCGGGTGTAGCCGGAGGAGGACCCTGTAACGGTAGAGGTCCTCCTACTTGAGCTTGTGAAGCTTGTTGTTGCTGTTGCTGCGGAGACAACTCCATGCGATACAGGGTGGAAGGATTCATTCTTTACTCCTCTTTGTTTCTTCTGTCCTTTGTTTTTCTGGTAGAACTAAAAGGTTCATAAGCATAGATGGCAGTATTGTCGAACATAGCGTAAGGGTCTTGTTCTAACCAATTACTATACCCCGCATGTTTCCACTGCCAATCCTCTTTGTCCTTTTTCTCTTTCTTGCTTCTGGCTTTATCTACATACTCACTAGCCTTAATATCCGCAAGGGCACCAGTCAACCCCTTGCGGCCCAACACACCAAACATAGATTAACGGAAACCTTGAACTAAGCCCGCAGCACCAGCTATATTTCCACTGGTCAAGTCTACAGGACCGAAAGGATTATCTTTCTTCAGTTGAAGTGCTTGGTTGAACCCTGTTGTGTTTACATTACCAGAGAATGCTGGTGGTGTAGGTCCACGCTTCTGAGGAGCCGTAAGCTGACGAAGGGCATCAGTCAATGCACCTGCCCACTCCTCCTCACTACCATCCCCTTCAGCCGCTGCCGCCCTCTCCTCATCTTTCTCTAGGTTGTACTCAATACCCTCAGCCGTCTTAGACCAGTTCTTATTTTTACTCATCAAGGCTCTACGTTCCGACTTGGATAGTTTTTTACCATCCTCCCCTGTCGAGTACTTCTCCCTTATCCTCTTGTTTTCTGCCTCTTGAGCTTTACGCCATTCTGCGTGAGTAGCATAACCCCCAACAGGACCACTCTTATCACTGGCCAGTTCTTTTTTTGCATCTTCACTACCGAAATACTCTCCAACCTTTAGAGCACCACGTTTAGTGGCATCATAAAGATCACCAAACCCCGTCGCCGCTGTATCATACAGTGACCCCATATCCTTCATAAACTGCGACATCTACAATCTCCTCATGTACTTTTCTCAACGCATACTGAAAATCTCGTACGCGTGTAGGTGTTTGTTTAAACCATTTACTTCTTTCAGCTTCCTCAGCAGCACCCAAAAAATCACCCTCACTAAGATACTTCCAAGTTTTCTTGTGTATTCTGTTCCAACTGTTACCTAACTGAAAACAAACAGAAGCCAGACCAACAACCAACGTGGGGTTCCAACGGTGGCCTAGTAAGCCTGCTTGAAGCTCTGCTTGGTTGAAAGCCTTATCGGCATCTTTTATGAACATCCTGATAAGCCCACCAGTCTCCCACTCATCACCAACAGAATAAACTTCTGTCTCTTCTGGTGTAAGTAAGTGACCAACACCCACTGTAAGCTTTCCGAGAGAGTCTTTGTACACTCTGTCAACCACACCTTCCCGAAGAAGAAGATGCTCATAGAAATCTAATTTGATATTATCACGATCGGTATAGTAGTCTTCTTTTGTCATTTGTCAACCCCCAAGTAAAGTATTAATAAAGAAACCTTACCATTTTATGTATACTTATACAAAGGTTTTATTTTGGCTTGAGTGCAAGATTACTTTTTTCTTTTGTTGTTGTTTTCTTTCTCTCTTCCTTGCTAAGAGGCAACATAGTGGTTGAAGTATTATTGACCGGTTGCTCTATGGGTAGTGGTTTCTTTGAGGTAGTTGTCTTACCCTTCCCATCTTTGTTTTGTTGAGATTGCTTAACCAAAAGGTCTAATTGGTTGTTCTTCTTCTTACTTTTAGCTTTCACTAATGGGATCATTAGATAATCTCCTCTTCTAGTTTGCGGAGATCATCATACTTAACAACTAAGTAACCTTCGTATTCTCCAATAAAGTCTGGATACTTTCTCATAACTTCTTGGGCAATGTAACCCTTGTTATAGTCGAGTTTGTATTCTGGTATGTCTCGTTTTGCTGTGTCATTCCACTCCCAAGTATAAATACCTAAACCTAATTTATCGTTTGTACCTACTCTTCTGATATCGGTCTTCAGGCGTACGTCTGAGAGAGCATTGCCAGCAGCACCACCAATACTAGCACCAGCAGCAGCACCAGCAGGACCGCCTCCATAGATACCACCAATAACACCACCAGCAATAGAACCGATAGCACCAAGAGGATTACTACCACCACCACCGGCAGCACCGGTAATTGTACTCGTACCACCTGCACCCGCCCAACCAGCAACAACACCATTATACAGACCAAGATTCTGCCAACCAGCATTCTGTTGCCCCAACATGTTTTGGTAATTAATTTGTGCTTGTTGCATGGCTGTGTTGTACTGCTGTAAACCAGCAGACAGTTGGTTGCCAATGGCTTGTTGATAAAGACCTGCACCGACTTGATACATATTGGCACCTTGCTGTACTGCTGAGAATCCTTGCTGTGCTGCATTTAATTGTTGCTGCCTGTCAAATTGTAGCTGAGAGTTAGCTTGTGCCATTGCCTGATCATAAGCTTGCGACCGTTGTTGTGCCATCATGCTCTGAGCATTGGATGCCAAATCACCGGCTGCTTGACCTATTGCCAATTGAGTACGGGAAGAACCTACGTTACCCATGCCAGCAGAGACACCATAGATTTGACCCGTAGAACCAGCAATACTCTTTTGTAGTTGTGCTTGAATAGCTGCATCGTTATTAGTTAAGTATGACTCTTTGTCTTTAAGATAGGTATCTCTGGTGCTTTGTACATCATAAGTTGTGATAGCTTGTGAGCCTCTCTTAAGAGAATCAAGAGCACTACCCAACTGACCAGTCAATTGATCTCCCAATCCTGTTAGTTTACCAGCGGCAGCGTTTAACGCACCACTCTCTGCCATAGCGTCCCAAGCACCAATCATGTTCTGGTTAATGCCAGGACCTTGGAAGTCAATCCAGTTACCTTGTAAACCACCTTGCTGATTAAAGAGTTGCTCAGCAAGATCAATAATGTCTTGACCTTTACCTGCTGCGGGTGCCCAAGGGTTCGTTGTTGTTACCTGATCTTCGTCGTCACTACCACCCATCTCATCTTCTCCTTGCTAGTTTACTAGCTTCGATATTTTTAAAATCCCTTTCGTAAATAAAAGATAAGCGAGCATTCTTGCAAACATACTTATCTACCTCTTTGAATCCAAAACCTCCAAGTCTCTTCTTCCAACCTCTTCGGCCTGTAAGTCTCAATCTCTTCTTGTTGTAGACCTGACAGGCTAGTTTGAGGAACTGGAATATCTCTTCAATATCCCAGCTATTGTCTACACCACTACCAAAGCGAGCATTAAGCCCCTCCTCACAAATCTCAACAACACCAGCATAGACTACCTTATCATTGATTTCCTGTGTGAAGAGGAATGCTTCATTATTATCACACTTCAAGATCCAATCTTCAATCTTAGCATCAAAGGGGTATGTTTTATACGTCCTGTTTAACAGGTTAACTGCATCAACAGTTAGGTTATTTAGTTTTATCATGTCCGAGTTCTCTCATCTATTGTTGTAACCTTTTCTTCTAACTTTCGTATGCTTGTGAGTATTGATTTTGTAACATCACTTATTTCTCTTAACTGATCCTCCAAATCCAACCTCATACCTTCCGTGCTCGCAGTATTGAGATGTTTAGCTACGAAAGGGGTTATCTTTGGTAGGTTCTCATTCTTACCACCGCCAACAAGGACGTCATCTGTTGGTCTTCCTGTATCTATTGCCATGTGTTATCTCCTTCCGCCTACTCTGATTATAACATCAAAACCAGATAGATTCCAATCACCAACACCCCTGCCTGAGACATCTAAGCACAAGTATCTATTGTTGATACGTACGTCTACTTTCCTATCCTTACCACACACGTATTTGACTGACTTACCCCAACTAATTGTTCCTCCGGGAACCTCAGCGCCACCTACGCGTATGTAGATTTCACCTGCACCCGTAACTTGAGGCCAGAGTGATAATACACTTTTGTAGTCTATACTTTCTGTTATCTCATCTAAGTCGATGTACAGTTTTGAAAGTGTTGAGATTATGTCTTCGTGTTTTAAACTCCAAACCTTTGTAGTTTCATTATACTTATCCAGACTTGAATAATATCTTCCCCTGTCGAGAATGTAGAAACCACCATCGGTACTTGCACAAATCAGAGATTGCTCTCTGAAGTTTTGGCTACTGCCTCCGCCTGCAAGGTTCCACAACTCAATAGAGTCTTTCCACAAATAGTTGTTTGGTAGTTGAGACCAAGCATCTGGGTTGTCCTTAGCATCCCCATCATAGACAGGGAGAGGGCCTAGTTTAATGTCATTTGTTCTAGGTAAATCTATGAAGGACCATGTACCCTCTTTGTAGTTAAAGATGGCTGCTTGGGTAGCCTCTAAGTATGATTCACCGCTACCGACCTCATCGCTATGAACACCAACAGCATCGTTACCTGCATAAGTAATCCATATTTCATTCTCTGTTAGGTAAGGTAAAACCTTAACAGAATTGTATTGGTTTTCTGTTAGTTTCTCAATCAACTTAACACGAACCTTGTTATCAATGATTGATTGTTTAGATGAACCATTGTGAATGTAGACATCGTTAGAACTTACAACGAAATGTGAGTTATTGAATTCTGCGACACAATCTGGGCTGATAACACCACCATCATCAAACAAGTTTCTAAATCTGAAGATATCATTACCACCTACGTATTCACAAGTAATGACTTCCTCTGTAGTGTAGATGATGAACTGGTCTCTAAGCTGCTTACCCTCAACAATCCTACCCCTAACAAAAGAAATGTCATTATAACCCCCAGCACTACCATTAATAAAAGAACCGTATTCCGCTTCTCCCGGAGGGATTGGCTCACCCGCTATGTGTGTTGGATCTTTATCTTGGTCTTCCTCTGTCCACAGATATTTAAAACCCCAGTCGGCTGGGAGTGAATTAGGTGGTACGAGATTACTCCATCGAACTCTTTGAGGATAAGTTTCACCTCCACCTAACATCATAACAAAATTCTTGTAGGTTCTGGCAACATTAGCATCCCAACTAGAGAGCCAATTTTGCAAGGGCTTCAATCTTGTAGAGCCCTCAACCAAACCCAGAGGAGTACTCAACTGTCTATTGTTGATTATCAAACTGTTAGATATGAGAGTACTACTCCAAGGAGACTCATAAGGGATAAGACTAGGCTTCTCTTCTGTACCTCCAACCAGTATGTCTGAGGAGATACGAACATGGTCTCTTCCGTTTGTACTCCAAATAGCATTTTGTGTGCAATAGACCCATGGAGATGTTTGTAATGGCCGGTAAACAAGATGCATAGGTACTTGGTCTATGCCTTGATATACCATCGCATCTTGTCTCTTCTCATAGAGGGTAGGGCTATGCCCCCTTATCTTTTCAGCCGTACCTCTACTGAATCTGATGTTCTTGGCGTCTGACCAAGAATCTACTCCGGTATCAAAGGGCGCCAAATCAGACACAACACCCTTCATACCTAGGCCACGTAATTTTAAGGTTTGTAATGCCATCGTTCCTCCAGTAGTGGCGGTAGCCGTCTTTCTATTTCGATACCAATAATAAAGCAGCCGTGTGAGCCCTCGCTCTGGACTGCAACAACTGTCTCTCCTTGTTTTTTCGTACCTCTAAGTTCCTGATACCCCTGATACCTGGTCTGCTGAGCAGTCACAAAGGATGCAGCAAGAACCAACCAATCAAAAGCCATCTCAGGTAGGTTTGCGAATACGAATCTTGAACTATCTCCTTCTGACTTGGAGGAAGTACCCAAGAACAGCAAGGGAGTCCACCACCCATATCTTTCTTCCCCTTTGTCAGTATAGACGTCTGAAAGGTCAATGTCAGTAGCGTTGGGGTCATAAGGTACAGTCTCATCAATAGTGACTTCGTGGATGTGGACCCACAAGCTCTTGCCTTGTACCCTGTAGCCGGAGGTATTGATGATTGGGTTCTTAAGGTTAAACTCTGTAGTTCCGGGCGGAAGAAAACCACCAGATACAGCAGTCCACCCAAAGTCATACCAACCACTATAAACACCATCAACACTAAAGAACACCCATCTGTCCCTATATTTTTCTGGAAGTGTAATTGTTTGTCGGGCCTCTATAGGTGCATTTATTTCCAGAGGATAAATAACATCTATAAGTATACCTTCTTTATTCACGTCCTTTATTGTCGGGAGCGGTATGAAGTCCTTATCTTTTTTATCTGTGTAGATATTGGTCTTCTCTCCGTTGCCACAAAGAGGTAAGGGTGGTAACCAATTAGAATCATCCCCAACTTCTAAAAGATTACTTAAATCCCTTCGGGAATCAAATATACCTGATTCCCTTTCTTTTGGAACGAAATGCTCCTCACCTAAAAGAAGTTTGGTCCGAAATAAGTCGTCAATTCTTACTGGGATTTTTGGAGCATCCGGGTCTACTGGGTCCTCTATTTCCTTGTAGTAGATGTTAGTTGCCATGGTTTAGGCTTCTCCCTCTCTATTCTTATTCCAATGTTAAAGTAACTACCGTGGCTAGATATTAGGACTGTAAGACTTGTAGCACCTTCCTCTTTAGTACCCTCAAGTAGATCAACACGATCTCCTCCGTGGTGTACGTAAGAGGAGGATAAGACTGCCCAATCAAAAGCCATCTTAGGTAGTTTTGTGAAGACAAAACTTGCAGTACCAGCCGCTGCTAAGTATGTCGACCCTAAGTATAGTAGAGGAGTCCACCAACCATATGCCTCCTCTCCTTTATCCGTATAGGCATCAGCCAAATCAATATCGGTCGTCTCAGGGTCATAAGGGATGGTATCATCAAGAGTGACTTCATGTATATAAATCCACAAAGTCTTCCCAACAGCAAACTCCCCAAGAGTATTAAAGGCTGGATTTTTAATGTTGAACTCTACAGTACCGGGTCTTAGAAAACCACCAGAGACTGCAATGTTATGAACTTCAAAATACAATATAGTGGCATCCACACTAAAGAATACCCACCTATCTCTGTACTCCTCAGGTAGTGTGAATGTCTGCCTTTCCTTGATTGGTATGTCTACCCCCAATTGATCAATCTCACCTATGAGGGTTCCCTTCTTATTCACATCTTTTATTACAGGATAAGGGAGGAAACCATCTTTCTTTTTGGCTGTATAGATTTGCGTCCTTTCACTGGAACCACTTAAGGATGGTGGTGGGAGCCAATTAGATTCGTCACCGATTTCAAAGAGATTGCTAAGGTCTCTTTTAGAGTCAAATATATCTGACTCCTTTTCTTTTGGAACGAAATGCTCCTCACCTAAAAGAAGTTTGGGTAAGAAGATATCATCAATCTTTACAGGTATCTTAGGAGCTTCTGGATCTATTTCATCGTCTATCTCTTTGTAGTAGATGTTAGTTGCCATATGCTTACCCTTTTGATTTCAAGATTTTGATTTCTTTTTTGAGCTCTTGAATCTCCTTAATTAAGACTGGAATGAATTGAGTATAATCTACCGAAAGCAAACCATCTTCGCCCTCATCAATAAGATGTTCAAAGGTCTTTGGTAGTTCTTGTGCAATAACACCGAACTCAAGTTTGCCTTGTTTCTTGTATTGAACGGGCCACACTCTGTCGAGGTTGACTACTTCTGGAAGAGTCTTTATGTCTTCTTTGATACGTTTATCTGACCCTCTAAAAATCTTACCAGTAACCCGCAAATCTCCTGAAATCTCAATATCTTTTAGAGCTACGAGTGTCTCAAGAACTTTAAAGTTTTCAGCCTCTATGTCTACTGTTTTAAGCTTATCGTTTACAGTCAACAAACCATCAGTAGCAATCGCAATAGTCTTAACCTCATCCCCTACCGTAACAGTAAGTTTGGAGTTATCCAAGGCATCAAAATCATTTAATTTCGCATATCGCTTCTCAGCAGTACCCAGTGTCAGAGCTCTTGAGAGTTTCTCATCTGTGATGAGTTTAGGGTCATTAGTTTCTTCGGTTGTGAATTGAATCTCAGACAAACCAGAAATTTTAGGTGTGTCTGGTGTACTAGAATCAGTACCGTCTTCACCACCTTCGGTGAAGTAAAGGTCCTTACGCATCTCAGCATCATCAAGAACTGTAAACCTGTTCAGGGCTTCAGGATCATCACCTGTGTCTTCTATAGCCATGAGCCAAGTATAGAGTTTATTGAGTTGTTCTGCACTAAACTCAACCTTCCTATCAAACTTTGGAAGTGTATTGCGTAGGTTTTCCTTGATTAAGCGTATGTGGTCATCACCTTCCTTCAGCAAGTCAAAAGCTTCTGGGTACTGGTCATCTAGTAGTGAAATATAACTACTGCGTTCTACAGTCATTTCTTACTCCTTACTTATTAAATAGTTCTGGGTTGTTATTGACTGCTGTTTCAAGCAATGCTAACAATCTTTCGGATTCGCCTAATGTGTACTTGTTTGATAGGGGTATCCAATTAGCGTTCTGTCTTACATAGACTTGACCATCAAGAGGGTTTGAGTCTATTTTTCTGGTGATCTTATTATCTACTTCTTGCTTAGCGTATACCTCTGATACCTTGTACACTTGGTCTTTGGTGTATGCACTGCCAAGGGGCATAGCACCTACATCTGCTGCTGTTGGTTTGTAACCTTCGTGGTACACCCTTTTCTTTGTGTTTGGGTCGTCAGTATTTTTAACGTACACCTCCCCACCAAAAGCACCATTACCGTTCTTATCTAGAATGAGACCATGTTTGTTGTTTTTGATTCCTGTATACTGGTAGGAGATACTAAACTGAGGATCAACAGAGTCATTGGGCAGTGGGGCCATAATAGCATTCAACTCAAATTGTCTTCCTTCACCACAATCGAAACTCAATTTATCTCGGATAGGGATGTCACCGGAATTGGGTAGCGCACCCACATCATCCGCATTGAGAGATATGTAGGGACCTCTCTTACCACAAACAGAATCAATGGAGCCAGCAATAGAGGTAGAGAGTTTAGGTACGTAGAGTTGTAGGTGGTTCGTAGCTGAATCAAACTCTGCCCTAGCCGGACCATCTCTAGTTAAAGATAAGCCAACTTGGAGTCCCACAATATCATCACGTATCTCTTGCATTTCTCTTTTTAAGATGGCTGCATCCTGAGTATAGTTAACAGTTATGTCTGCGTTTTCTTGAGAAACACCTGCTTCTTTTTCAGATAAACTGGCGCTGTCAGATGCAGCCCCTGCAATAGCATCTATCTCTTGTTTTATGATGCCAATCTGCCCCCACCGAACCTCCACGTTCTCTATTGTTGATTCATTTATTTCTGTTGCAACAGTTACAGCAGCCTCAGCAATACGAACAACATCTTTTGCTTGTTCAATCAAGTTCTGTATTTCTCTTCTGACACCAACCAAATCTTCTGCTATCTTTTTGACTTCTGCTGCCGCTGTAAACACAGACCTCCAATCCTGTAGTGACTCTACAGAAGGTCCGAATTGACCTACGTTGGTTGTCTGTGCTTGTTGTGGTTTTCCTGTAACTTCGTATCTTGCCATGTTATGTTTTCCTCACCCACTTCGTATTGTTAAGTGTGCCTACGTTCTTGCCGGTATTCCAAGTATCTCTTATGTTTCTAGTTGTAGGTCCGGAACCTGCGGTAGTCCACTCAACAAAATCATAATACCGACTTTTGTTACCAGAACCAGAAATATCCTCAACATCATATTGATTATCTCGAAGGAGAAGATAATTTATTTTGCCGTCAAGATGTGATGTAAGATTAAATCGGCTACCAACCCTGTCCACAAGCGGTCCTGTTTTTGTGATCCCCGTAATGAGAATACGATACAATCCTGGCTTATCCATTACCGGGTTGGTATATCCGTTAACTGTCAAGGTGCCACCGTAGTTGTGAGTTAGTGTGTTTGATCCATGGTTGTAAAACATGTATCCGTTATCATTTGCTGTTGGAGTTCTGCTATCGAGGATGTAGTTATGTTTAGATATATCCGATAAATAGATCTCCATCTCAATATCACAACTGCCTGAGGGGTCCCAGACTGGGAAGGTAGCATAGGAGTTCGTACCGTTAAACTCTGAAACCCAAGGAGAGCCTATCCTTGTAGCACTCAGATCTGAAACCAAAGGTGCCACAAAATAAGGACTGGAAGGTGGCGATGCTGTATCTATTTTATCCATATCCAGTTGTTCCAAGGCTCTGTTGTAAATCTTGAAATCCTTTATGTGATAGATGTAACCTTCACTTTCAGGATCATCACCCGGTATCTCTATGGTGCCCCTAATAGCTAATTGACCATGTGTGTAGGAGGAATCAGTTACAAGGGCGAGTGGGGTACTGTTAACAAACACCTGTAACTTACTCCAACCACCCCTTAAATCCACAGTAAGTTTACTATTAGATACGTTCGTACTGGATTTAGCATAGGTTGTATTCCAGCAGACTGCTTGATCATACTTTGTCTTGCTTTCTGGTGTTTGTTGCCATACACGAACCAACTTGTATTTATCTCTCCGTACAGGATTCTCATACGTTAAGATTTCAAACCGACTCTTAGAAGTATTCTCACCTGTCCAATGAAAGTGATATACAAATTCATCGCTGGTAGGTAGATCCTTTATCTGGTAGTAATCTCTGTCTCGGGTAGCAATACTGCCACTTGTGGGTATGTAAGAAGTTACTAAGGGACATGATTCTGCTTGGGCACCAAAGACCAAGGACTTGTCGTCATCATCGCCTGTGGAATTTCTCGCCTCAGCAAAAATATGCATCCTATTCCATTGTTCATCTTTTCTTACAGGTTCCTTAAAGATTATCTTTATTCTTAGAAAATCAAGTGTTGTTTCCTTGCCAGTAGTCTTCTCCCTTAAAGGTACTTTCACTTTTTGGCTTGTAACTGACTTAATAATTTTAGAGTCAAAAACCAGATTAGACATGGTACTGTTGTTTGTTGTGAATGTTATTGGTGTGCTTTTTACTGTGGTTCCGGCTATGTCACCATATATCTCTAACATACATTTAGTTCCGGCTTCCTTACGCACAAATACTGAATAGGCTTGGCAAGCCTTAGTATAATCTATGTTATAAACAATCCTTTCTGCGGATGTAGATGGTGCTGTTTGTCTTACGCGGAGCACTGGTGTTGATGTACCTTTTACAAGGTAATTTGTCACCTCATTACTCCCACCACCCCCTTCAAATTGATAAGTTGTTATTCTGTTTGTTTGTATGCTCTCTATTAACAAGCCATCGGTTTCAAATCTAGGTTCATTGTCTTTAACAACAATGAAGACGCCATCAGACGCCCTCACGTACGTACCTATTGAACTCCTCTGGCAGATGATTGGATAATCTGCCATGATTTATAGTCTCCCTTCTGTTGGTTTATTACTCATTGTACTCAATACTATTTATTTGTTTGTTGTTTACCTGTAACAAGGAGGTTCCCTGACCGGATAACCAAACAAAAACATTAAAGTCGTTCACAGTCCAATGCGTAAGGTAGGATACTTGGGGCCCCTTGTATGTCATGCGATTACAGATCTCGACATCGCCAGTCCAACCCGCTGGTATTTCAAATACACCAGTAAAACTTAACGCAAGAACAGGTCCCGACTG
>NTHP01000959.1:80586-98426 GCA_003416845.1 Oplegnathus fasciatus | reverse complement strand
TCTGCACCATCAATACCATCCCTGCCTTGTTTCCCGTCTGGACCTCTTAGACCTTGTTCGCCTCTGGGGCCTCTATCGCCTTCTGGACCCATCGGACCCATAGGCCCCGGAGGACCTTGTTGACCATCAAGACCTGTAGGACCTCTAAATCCTTGTGGACCTCTTTCACCGGTAGGACCAGCCCCACCCGGATCACCCTGAGCACCCTTAGCACCGGGAAGACCCTGAACACCTGCTGGACCCCTGTCCCCTTCTGGGCCCATCGGACCCATAGGTCCTTGGAGACCAACATCACCCTTAGGTCCCCGTCCTCCAATCTCACCTTGTGGACCTTTTTCACCGGGAGGACCAGCAGGCCCGGGGCCGCCTTGTGGTCCCTCAGGACCCACAATACCTTGCTCTCCTTTCTTACCTTCTTCCCCTTGTGGGCCTTGAATACCTACAGGACCTAGGGGACCTTGAGGGCCCTCTGGACCTTGTGGTCCGGTTTCACCAATAGGGCCTTGGTCTCCCCTAACACCCTGTGGTCCTTGGTCGCCCACCAAACCTTGTGGTCCTCTTGGACCTTCAGGTCCTTGTATACCAGCCTCACCCTTCTCTCCTTCAGGACCCATAGCACCTTCAGGACCTTTAGGACCTACAGGGCCTATATCACCTTGTGGACCCTTAACACCTTGTGGACCCACATCACCAGCAGGTCCTTTAGGGCCGATAGGACCCTCTGGTCCTTGAATACCTTCATCACCCTTATCACCTTTTGAACCTTGTGGACCTTCCGGACCAGCAGGGCCAACCTCACCTTGCAAACCTTGAGGACCAATAGGACCTTCAGCACCCGTATCACCGGCGGGACCTTTGGGACCAACTTCACCTTGTAAGCCTTGTATACCTTGAGGTCCAAGAGCACCCTGAGGACCCTCAGGACCTATGGGACCAGCAGGACCAACAGGACCGGTCTCACCCGTTGCACCTTTAGCACCTTGTGGGCCAACATCGCCGGCAGGACCTTGAGCTCCAGTTGGACCTTCAGGTCCTTGAATACCTTCATCCCCTTGAATACCTTTAGGACCTTCTGGACCTATAGGGCCTTTGGGACCGGTGATACCTTGAGGTCCTGCTGGGCCTTTATCACCTTGAGGGCCTACATCACCCGTCGGTCCTTTAGGACCAACTTCACCTTGCAAACCTTGTGGTCCCCGTAAACCTTGTGGTCCTTCAGGACCTTCTGGACCGATAGGGCCAATCGGACCTATGGCACCGGTAGCACCTTTATCACCTTTAGCACCTTGTGGGCCCACGTCACCAGCAGGACCCTTGGGACCAATTACACCCTCAGGTCCTTGTATGCCTTGAACACCCTTGTCCCCTTTGTCCCCTCTCTCACCTTTATCACCTTGCGGTCCCTCAGGACCTATGGGACCTATAGGGCCAACAGGACCTTCAACACCTGTGTCCCCCATGGGGCCTTTTGGTCCGACGGAACCTTGTATGCCTTGAATACCTTGAGGACCAATCTCACCTTGTGGTCCTTCTGGGCCTTGAGGGCCAGTTGCACCTGTTGCACCAGTAGCACCCTTATCACCTACAACCCCTTGAGGACCAACGTCACCAGCAGGACCCTTAGGACCAATAGGACCCTCTGGTCCTTGAATACCCTCATCACCCTTGTCCCCTTGAGGGCCTTGTGGCCCAACAGGACCAATAGGACCGGTATCTCCTTGTAAGCCTTGTGGTCCTTTAGCGCCGGTAGCACCTGTATCCCCTGTAGGACCTTTAGGACCTACTGGACCTTGCAAACCCTGAAGACCTTTATCACCTTGTGGCCCAACAGGTCCTTCAGGGCCTTGTGGACCCACAGGACCGGTGAGACCTACATCACCTGTAGCACCTTTGGGGCCTTGAGGACCAACATCACCAGCAGGTCCTTTGGGACCAACAGCACCCTCAGGTCCTTGTATGCCTTGAACACCTTTATCACCAGTCTCGCCTTTATCACCCTTACTTCCTTGTGGTCCTTCAGGACCTCTCAAACCTTGAGGACCAATAGGACCTTCAGCACCCGTAGCACCCGTAGCCCCTGTGGGGCCCTCAGGGCCTTGTTCTCCTTGGACACCTTGAATACCTTGTGGACCTCTGTTACCTTGGATACCTTGTGGTCCTTGACCAAATGCCATCCACTCGGACCACAACTCCGAAGCTTCGCCTGTGGTTGCATCTGTACGTTTAATAGAGATAGCACCTTTAGAGGTGTCTGGGTTGATGTGCCCTAAAGAGAGAACGGTAAAACCTTTTTTCTGTGAATCATAGGCAGACCTGTCTGAGTCGTTATCTACTGTCACATCGACATTGAATGAATCTCCGTCATCACCTTTATCTCCTTGAGCACCAACAGGACCTTGGTCTCCCCGAATACCCTGAGGACCTTGTGGGCCTCTGACATCTGTGGCTGTACCCCAAGCACCTGCTTCATTCAGGAAACTTAGTTTGGTTCCATCCCACTTATGATCTGGTCTAGGACCACGAGAACCTTGAATACCCGTTGCACCAGTATCACCTTTGTCGCCCTTGTCACCTTTAGCACCGGTAGCACCTTTGGCCCCTGTGTTGCCTTGAACACCTTGCTTACCTTGAACACCTTGCTCACCTTTGATATCTACAGCGGTTCCCCAAGTACCATCCTCATTCATAAACGACAAAGAAGTGTCAGTCCATTTGTGTTCTGGTTTGGGGCCTCTCTCACCTTGAACACCCTGAGTACCTCTAGGGCCTTCTGGGCCGGTATTACCTTGTATACCTTGTGGTCCTTTGGGACCAATACCACCTGTAGCCCCTTTGGGGCCTTGGATGCCTTGTTGGCCTTGGATGTCTGTAGAGTCACCGAAAGTACCATCAGGTTTCATAAACGCCAAGGATGTGCCTGTCCACTTATGTTCTGGCCGAGGACCAGCAACACCTTGAGGCCCTTCTCCACCTTTTGGTCCAGTAGGACCAGTACCACCTTGGATACCTTGGTCTCCCTTGGGGCCCGGAACACCTTGAACACCTTGCTTACCTTGGATGCCTTGTTGACCTTTGATGTCTACGAAAGAACCCCAAGTACCATCTTCATTCATAAAGGCCAAAGAAGTATCGTCCCACTTATGCCCCGGTCTCGGACCAGCAACACCTTTATCCCCCTTATCTCCTTTGGGGCCAGTCGGACCAGTACCGCCTTGGACACCCTGATCTCCTTGAGGACCTTTATGACCTTGAATACCTTGGTCCCCTTGAATACCTTGTGGACCCCTAACATCTGTAGGTTCTCCGAAAGTACCATCAGGCTCCATAAAAGATAGTGAAGTACCTGTCCACTTGTGCTCTGGACGAGGACCTTTAGCACCAGTAGCACCAACGGCACCAGTATCACCCTTATCGCCTTTGTCACCCTTAGCACCAGCAGCACCTCTAGGACCTTGAATACCTTGAGTACCTTGCTTACCTTGGATGCCTTGTTGACCTTTGATGTCTACGAAGGTTCCCCAATCACCATCTTCATTCATAAAGGCCAAAGAAGTGCCATCCCATATGTGTTCTGGTCTTGGTCCTTTCTCACCTTGAACACCTTGTGGACCAACAGGTCCAGTAGGGCCAGTGCCACCTTGGATACCTTGTGGACCCCGGGGACCAATACCACCAGTATCTCCTTTGATACCTTGAATACCTTGTTCACCGTGGAGGTCTACGTAATCACCCCAAGTACCGTCTTCCTTTAGGAAAGACAGAGTAGTTCCTTTCCATGCGTGTTCTGGCCTAGGGCCTCTATCACCTTGTGGTCCGGGACCACCTTTTGGTCCGGTTGGACCAGTACCACCTTGAATACCTTGATCACCTTTAGGACCAGCAGGACCTTGTATACCTTGCTGTCCTTGGATACCTTTAGCACCAACAATGTCTACAGCAGTACCCCAAGTACCATCTTCGTTTAGAAAGGCAAGTGATGTACTCTCCCATTTATGGGAAGGTCTAGGACCTCTCTCACCTTGGTCACCTTTAGGACCAGTGGGACCAGTAGGACCAGTACCACCTGGGATACCTTGACCACCCTGAGGACCTTTAGGACCTTGAATGCCTTGGTCTCCTTGAACACCTTGTTGTCCTTGGATGTCTGTAAACTCACCAAGAGTACCATCTGGTCTCATAAAGGCCAAAGAAGTACCAGCCCACTCATGATCTGGTCTGGGGCCGCTAACGCCTTGCTCCCCTTGTGGTCCTTGTCCACCAACAGGTCCAGTAGCACCTTCAACACCCTGAACACCACGAACACCTTGAATACCTTGGATGCCTTGTTTACCTTGAATACCCTGTGGTCCTTGGATGTCTACAAAAGTACCCCAAGTACCATCCTCATTCATAAAGGAAAGGGTAGTTCCTTCCCAAGCATGAGCAGGTCTAGGGCCAACGTTACCTTGGACACCTTGTGGTCCGGGACCACCTACAGGGCCTTCTGCACCTTGGTCACCTCTATCTCCTTTCGGTCCTTGAATACCTTGTATGCCTTGTTGTCCTTGGAGACCCCGGGGGCCAATAACATCTGTGGCCGTACCCCACTCCCCGTTCTCCCCCATAAAAGCCAAGGAGGTGTCAATCCATCTATGTGCTGGTCTTGGACCCCTTTCACCTCTTAAACCTTGTATACCTCTGGGACCAGTAGGACCCTCGGGGCCTATGATACCTTGTTCTCCTTGTGGGCCCTTAACACCTTGAGGTCCAGTAGCACCTTGTATACCTTGTGCACCTTGTGGTCCGTCCACACCCCTGATATTATTCCAATCACCCCACGCACCCGTGGACATCTCAAAACGTATGGACTCTCTGTTAGTAGACCACTCGTGTCTTGGTGGTTGTCCTCGGTTACCTTGGATACCTTGTGGGCCCGGAGGTCCAGAATCACCTTTGTCTCCTATAGGCCCAACAGGACCTTGGACACCTCTATCACCCCTAGGACCAATGGGGCCTTGTGGTCCTTCTGGACCTCTTAGCTCTCTCCAATCTCCCCAAGTACCATCTGTATTCTGAAAACGTAGCTCAGACTCCTCACCGAGGATACCACCCCACTCATGTGCAGGAGGCAAACCAATGGGGCCTTGTATGCCCTCAGGACCAATAGGGCCTCTGGGACCTTCATATCCTCTCGGACCTTCAGGACCTGCAACACCTCTATCACCTCTTGGTCCGGGAATACCTTGAGGTCCTTGAACACCTATGGGGCCTTCTGGACCTACAACCCCTTGTGGACCTCTTACACCCTGAATACCTTGTGGGCCTCTGTTACCGGGAGGACCTTGTATGCCCGCAGGACCTTGACTACCCCGAGGACCTTGAGCCGAGACCAGTTCCCAATGACCTGTCTCTGAGTTGTTGTACTGAGGAGAATAAACATAAAGTCCTTGATTATGAACAACACCAGAATAGTAGAATTGAGCACCATCTGCTATGCCTGCTTGAGTAGGAAACTCTGGACCCTTACCCAAATAGAATCGGGTTATTTCAAAGATATCATCTGACAAGTCCATAATCTTAGTTAGTATAACTTTAGCTTCTGCTAAGATAGGTTCTACTTTCACAACCTCTTCAGCAACAGCATTTAGTTGTGCTATAACTCTGTCCAGTTCCTCAGATATAATAGAGAGAGCATCCTCTGACCTATTAGCCGCATCTAATGCTCTTTCTGTATTTGTTACGGTAATGTCAAACAGCCTCTTCATTTCTTGAAGAGTAGCACCACTCACCGTGTCCGCATTAAGAATCTCATTAGCAAGAGTATAGATTGATCTCCAATCCTGCAATGAATCATAACTAGGACCAAACTGACCCACATTGGTTGCTTGAACCTTCTGTGGATCATAATTTGGATTATAAATCGCCATTCAGTTATTACCTCACATATAAGGGTAGATTACACCGACACCACCACTCATTGATTCAGGGCCAGCCATGGCCTTGGTGTCTGGGATATCTTCTGCTTTAAGCTGCCCAATAAACATTGTCAAGTCTGACATCATTTTTTGTTCACATAACATTTTATTTTCCATGTCCTTGACAAAATCATAGCCGTAAGCCAGAGATGCATAAAGTACAATCTCAGGACAAGTAGTAAGAAAATAAGAACTGTCTGAGTCATCCTTAAACACAGTAGGGTCTCTGATGTACACCACCCGAATCAAAGGGGTATCATAAAGGACGTTACCTGTTTTCTCATCAATCACTTCCTTTGTAACCGGCATTGGCCGGAAGTAGATGCGCCGTATGTGTCGGGCATAGAACTTAGGAAAGTCACCGTGTAAATTATCCGTAAGGTCTAGTAACTCAGGATATGTTGTAACCTTTAAAGGTGTTTTATGCTCTGGAAGATACAAGTACTTGATACGGCCCATGTCAACAGGCATGTCAATAAAATCTGTTTTTGGGTATACGTGTATTTCTATTTCGTTTTCTAAAGAAGGCACCTCAGGACAGGCTGCCATAATACTCTTCTGTATTTGCTTTTCAGCAAGATAAATAAAGTTGGGAATCATGTTAATCGTAGCTTCATCATTACGATCCATCCACTTTTGTATAAGTGTCTTTAGCTCCCCATAATTTGTTAGAGCCATAACAATTCACCTCTTGTAATTAATTACCATTTATCTTATGGTATTTTTGTGTTATAATACGATAACCATACCAATTTTATTTTTAAATGTAAACGTAAACTAAGCCGTAAGGAGGTGTTAAATGCCGCAAGAGTTAAAAGAAACTTTAGGTATGTGGTGGGCAAAGATTCTTATTCCTATTTTATTTGCAATCATATCTGCAATAGTTAGTTATTTCTACTATCATGAGATAAGGACTGATGAGATTGAGCAGAACTTAGCAATAGTCGAACTTACCTTGGAAAACAACAAAATGGAGACTAGGGAGTACCTTGATATCCTCAGAGAGATGGTCGAAGGTATTGAAGCTAATAGGGTGGCCATTATAGCAATGGAGTCAAAGAATAATGCTGTTATTGAAAGGAACAATCGAATGATTGATGCCTTGATAGAGCAAGCTAAACATCCTAGAGATCAAAACCTTGGAGCCCAATAAAGGGCTCCTTTTTCTTATTATTATTAGGTTATTGTGGTTACGGAGATTTCTCCGATAACACAACTTAAAGCTGTGCCCATACTAATGCTAGGTAGGAAGTAGAACTGTTGTAAGTCTTCTGGCTTTACAACATGGCCTGCTTGTGAGATAACTTTAGCTGTGGGCCAAAACACTTTAGATTGATTTATCGTCAACGACACTGTTTGTGGCTTATCGAAATACTTATCAACAAGAACTCCAGAGTTCTTATCGAGGTATGTAAAGTAAATACCTTTTGCCTCTTGCTCCTTACTTCTTCCCTCCTCTCCACTCTCTTCTCCTCCACTCTCTTCTTCCTCAATAACGGGTTCTAACTCTATCTCCTGAATTACGAAATGTACATTCAGTTGGACATCAGTCTCAATTACTTTTGTTAAGAATATGGTCCTCTCCAAGGTGTATGTTTTATCCTCCTTAAATCCTCTCCAACTCCAAGTACCCCCCGGTTCTTCCTCATGTTTAGTCCAACCATGCACACCATACTTGTATGGTGCACCACTCTCTTCTCTTACGTATGTAATGTCTACCATAATTCACTTTCCTCCAAATACAAAAAAACCCTCAATGGCGTTGCACCAGAGAGGGTTTCTTCTTTAACTATTAGCGTGTAAGATTGGATACCTTACTTTAGGGATGGTTTGCGACCACGCTTCTTAGCTGCGGGCTCTTCACTCGCTACTGTTGTTACCACAGGCTCAGCAACAATTGCTGGTGTTGGTTCTACAGTTATTGGTGCGGGTGTAGGGGTAGCAAACACCCTAGAGTCAGGCGCAGATCTTACGACGTCTTTTTTAGCATACCAGTAGCCAGTTGGTTACGATGACGCAGACCTACTTCCATTTCAATCATGTGACGTTCAAAGGAACCAGTCTTGGCCAGCTTAATGGTCTGANCAATAGCGTTAGCGGAATCAGTTACCTGAATAACCTTACGCAGGATTTGGGTGTTACCGGTACGAACTACTGGCGCAATACCATCAGCAGGCTTAACAGCATCAGCACCTTCAACAATAGCGTTGGCGGTGTTAGCAGCAGAAAGCTTATCTTCTTGCCAGTTGAATACACGGTTACGGATAGACTCCTTACCAGTCATAGACACGAAAGGAGTTTCAGATGGGGAAATATTGGAAATCCACTATAAATCTAAATTTATTGGACTATAACTTCGTCCGTAGACGTATCACTATTTAGTCTCTGCGGGTGATTTAAATGGTACATGATCTGCTCCGCATCCCATCTCTTTAATCTAAGATGTGGGATAAGTGGAACGAGTACTCTTTCAGCCGTATGCTTTGTTCTATTGCCCATGTGGAAAACAAGATTCATGTAACCCTGATTCATCTTCCACTCTCTCCCGAAGGAACTAGCAATAAGCTCAATAGCATGGTGGTCTTTAGGGTGTTGACAGAACCTCAACTCTCCGTTGAAGTACTTGATAGTCTTCCCGTACTTATTGACACGAGTTCTTATCTCTGTACGGACACATCCGTCTGAATCAACAAAGCCAGCAAACCAAGCTTTAGAGATATGCTTCTTAGGTTTTAAAGGTCCTGTGTTTTCTCTGGACCATTTTAAATACTCTCGAAGCTCTGTGCGTTTCTCTTCATCTACTTCACGAGTCCCCTTGTACTTATTGTACACGTCAATAGAACGTTTAGCGTGCTCACCTTTCACAACAAGGTGCTTACCAATACGATCAAATACGTTGACAACATCTCCACCATTAAGAGACCAAACATAGATACCCTTAGCTCGTTCTGAAACACTACCGTACCCAAAATAATCTCTGATGTCTTGCAGAGTCTTTAAAGAGTGACGATTAGTTTTCGGTAAACAAAGCGTTAAGTTGATGCTTGTATTATAGTGGCTTAAAGTAGACTTAGTAAAACCCACACAGAAACAACCATTACCGTCAAGTAGTCCGCAGACATACTTGTTATAAGATTCATTATTTTTCAAAAAATTAATCTCCTTCCCTCGTGTCATTCCGTAGAACTTCACGTTATTTAAGTGATATCTGACTGGTTAGTTAATCAGCAAACTCGGGTTTCGCACCACCTTCAATCTTATACGATTCAAAATTAGACATTAATTGTCTCCTCTTACTTATTTAATAATTATCATTTAATACCTAGTTTAGTAAAGTGATTGTAACTTGCAACGTCATATGATGCGATACCTACTTCACTTGGTTTGCTAGATGCCCGACGCGGTGCGGACTTCTTAACAGCGTTTTTGGGGGAGGATGCCTTGGATGCCTTCCTTACAGAAGGACGACGTACTTTAGTCACTGCGACTTTCAGATCCTTATCCCGTTTCATAATACCATGTACTGTCTTAAACAGACCAACGTCTGTGGAGGCAGTAACAAAATCTTCAGCCATGCCCAGCTCATTGATTGCATAATCCATCAACTGACCATAGAGTGTTTCATTCCAACCAGTAATCTCTTGCTTGAGAACTTTAACTGCCTCTACGGCAGTAGCATGTTTAGCTTCCTTCTCAGCATCAACTTCTTTCTGCTTGGCCTTTACATAATCTTGTTCGATCTCACCTTTACGTGCAAGGTAAGCTTCGAGGAATTCACGATGTTGTGCGTAGGATGCTGGGTCCTCAGATGCAAGCTTCTTCCAATCGAATGTCTTATAGTCTTCAATTACTTTATCACATTCAAGAACAGCCCTCTCAAGAGTCTCTACCAGACCTACTTCTTTTTCACTAAGGTCTTCTGCCTTAAGTTCTACTTCTCGTGTGCGATATTCAAGCTCTTCACGAGACAAACGATTCTTAATCAAATCGTTTACAGTAACGTACTCTTCACCAATCTGAATTTCGGAGTCCATGTCGATTTCAAGATCACCGAAGTCAACTTCTTCCTCTTCTCCATCTTCACCAGTAGCATCGTCCGAGGCTTCATCTTGTTCTTCACCCTCGTCATCAGACTCTTCGTCCTCATCGTTATCTACTGCGTAATCATCATCTTCCTCAAACTCTTCTGAGTTGGGGACGTATTCACCCTCACTACCATCAAACTCTTCTTCTTCTTCTTCGGAGGACTCACCACCATCTAGGAAACTCTTCAGAAGAGATTCATTCTCTACACTCCGATCATCTTCTGGGAATTCTGGTACTTCATTCTCCATTCCCATTGCATTCAGAAACGCCTCGAAAGAGGTTTCTGTTGAGCCCACGTTAGGGCTAAAATCACCATCTACGGCTGTACGTACAGACATTAAGTTTCTCCATTAAGTTCTTCATTTACCAGATCTTGGAATGCTGCTTTAAGATCTGATAACTGCTTCAATTTGAGGTAATTGGTTTCACGCAACTTAACCTCCTGTTCTTGGCTGTTAAGGATTGCGTTTAAGTATTGAGTTCTCATTTTAGAAATTATAATGTCTATCAGTTCCGAATCGTTAAGCCACTCAATTAAGGTAATTGACTCAGCTTTGTTCATAATATGTCCTTCCCCCCTCCAGTGTTTTCATGGCGACACTTACGCCGTCTCTGTAGTCTTGCTAAGTAGTGCAGAAAAGATGTGTTTAATTACTGGTATAGTCCAGCCATTACCCAACATCCTATATGTCTGCATCTTACTTGAAACTTTAAAGTAATCTTTTGCAACACCTTGGAGTGTACAACATTCTGTCGGTGTCAGTACCCTATAGGTTTTACCATCAGGATACGTTGTCCCTTCTTCTCTACGGAAGACAACCTGACGTAAGCTCTTAGAATAGCTCTTCAGGTTGTTAGGACCTTTATAATAGTTTGCATCAATACAGCAAGACTTCTCTCTATCAGCCAGAGAGTCATCTTCAATTATGTCCTGTAAGACCACGTTTAGTTTCGGGAGTTCAGGTACTTGCCAATTACACCAATAGTATCTTTGTCGTAATTGGGCTGTAACGTCTGCTGAATTAAAGAATACTGGTTCAACACCCAGCAGTTCTGAAATCTTAGTTAGATACACTCCCTTCATCTTAACATTTTCAAGCATAAATTTTATGTTTGGATTTACACTTCTGAGGTGATTGAGAATATCTAAGTAAGTAAAGAACAGTGCTGACCTTGGATCATCAAATGCAAGATGATTTCCTGCTATTGAAAATCCTTGACAAGGTGAGCCGCCAATAAGTAAATCAATGGTGCTCCAATCAATATCCCATTCTCGCCACTTAGTTGCATCACCAAGGTGAATAGTGTCAGGCCAATTAGCTTCGACCTCTTTAATGGCGAACTTATCAACCTCAGAGGCATAATAATTTTTAATCGGGGTATTAAGTTCGTGGAGTGCTATACGTCCACAACTCATCCCATCAAACAAACTAAGTACGTTCATTTTGCCTCCACGTTGGAGTGGCGCAGCATACTGAACTCGAATCAGTAACCCACAGCTTAGAAGGCTGTTGCTCTATCCTATTGAGCTAATGCTGCTTTATTTGGTGGGCCTTCTGGGACTCGAACCCAGGACCTGCCGATTATGAGTCGGACGCTCTAACCAACTGAGCTAAGGGCCCAAATAGGTTGCCTTTTTATAATAGGGAAGGCATAACCCTAGGAACAACACATAACAGAGGAATCCACCACGAACTAAACCAAACCATACTATTTCTTTTTAGAGGATGCAACACTTTTTTGTGAATTAGTTGAAGTTTTTTGTCTTTCTGTCACTGCCTTTGCTTTGGCTGTGATTTCAGCAGCCTCTTTCTTGGCTTTGTTTTGTTTATCTGCAAGATCAAGCTTAAACTTATTATCGCTTTCCTTTGCCTTAGCACTCAACTCATTCTGCATCTTAGTTAGGTCTAATTGTCTGGCAGCCTGTTGGTCTAGGTTATGTGTTTCAATATTGAGCTTGTGGTGTTCAATGTCCCACATTATTTGTAACTCTTTAGCTTTGAGTTTAAGTTCAAACTCACGCATTTTCATTTCGTGCTCTTCTAGTTTCAATCTACGCTCTTCAAGGTACATCTTATCAGCTTCTGCTTCTTGTTTCGCAATAGCTTCAGATGTCTTAATCTGAACCTCCAGTTGTTCACGAAGCACTTTAATCTCATTCTCATACCGCTCATTCATTGTTCTATCTGCTTCTCTCTGGCCCTTACTCATGAAGTCCTGTACCTTAAGCTTATAATCATCAGCAGCAACTTGCTGTTCAAATGCAAACTTCTGAGTATCCATCTGAACCTTAGTTTGTAGCTCCTGCATGTCCAATTGAACTCTAGCTTGAGTCTCTTGAGCATTAGCTTGTTTCTCCATAACAGTAGCTTCCTTCTCAGCAACTTCAAGCTCTTTGAATTTCTGTGCCAAAGGATCAGGTTGTGGAGGTTGTACTTGACCAGCAGGTGTAAGTGCGAAAGGTAAGTCCCTAATACCCATATACTTCATTGAGCTATAAGCCAAGTAATGAGCATTCTGTTGGGTAAAGGCAGAACCAGCAAGCATAGGGGACTGGGCTAACATGCTGAGTGCCTGTGCCAATGTGGCTGCATAATTCTTCTTTTCTTCTTGACCAATAGCAACATCAATAATAATTTCAACCTCTTCTGGCCAATGCTTCTTAGGTGTGATTTCTTGAATACCCATAAAGCTTTCTACCGGAAATGGCTTATTATCATTCATGCGTGCTAGGTGGTAGATGTTTTGTACTACTTCCTTCATGAAGGTCTCAGCAATGTTTCTAGCAATCATTCTGAGTCTGTTCTTAGCAGCAGACATGGCTTGGTTTACAGTTGCGAATGCGTTGTCATTCTTAAATATATCAGCATTACATTATCTTCGAGTGGCGTCGTTAGCGCCACCCCGTTAATTCGGTAAATTCTAAGTCAGGCAGTTCAAAAGATGGTACGTCTTTAGGTACGTCCTTATCATTGAACCGTGGCTTGTATTTTGCAAGTAAGTACATCTCGTAGATGTTCATGTCTGACTCACCCAAACAACAAAATTCAATTCTGTCTATGAGGTCTTTATTCTTACTTATGGTCGTGGTGTGGTGTTCTGGATTACGATACGTTTTAAAATGGCCTTGAAAACGAAGATTAAAATTACTTGTCTTCCCAAGATAAACAAGCTCCTCTCCGGCATAAAACTTATAGATTCCTTGACCTTCAGGCCAACGCTTTATTTCGTTGAGGTATTCAGATTGTAGTCGAACACCATTCTTAAAGCTTTTTGTGTACTGTCTACAAATCTCACCATCTTTCTCGAAGTACATGTAGTAATTAGAACTTTTCTTACCCTCAACAACATCTAATGCGATGAAAGTAACACCTCTTTCCAAACAAAGGGCAACCAGTCTTTCGATATAGCGACGACGTTGTGTTGCTGATCTTTGTGCATACTTACTCATAATATTTACCTTTAACTGCTGCATGTTTCCATGCAGATGAGACTATATCTTCACCCTCAGATGTAGGGTGCTCTCCATTTCCACCTGACTTCAGGTGTACTCCCCTCGCGGGGATAGTCGTTGAACCTTCGTGCTTATTATACTAATATAACACGCTTGGCTGCTGATTGCCATACCTTAGATAAACTATTTACTTTAAGGGTTAGGGTTCCAGCAATTAAAAGAGTTATTCAATATGCATTACTGCATAAGGGACCTAATTAAAAGCCCAGCACCAATTCTCGATACCCCTGATCTCATTTCTTTTGCTTGTTCTACGTGCTCCAGTAGATTATCAATACCTTGTGGTAAGGGATTGTAGGGAAAAGGCGCTACTGCGCCGGGTTGATTCACTTCAACAATTCTTCTGGGTCTATTATCTATCAAGTCTCGCTTGTTGTACTGCCCTGCAACAGCCATAACGGAGCCATGGTTAGCATTATGTATGTTATCAATATAACCTCGCATAATAGCTGTCTTAACGTCTTGGATGTCCTTTGTGATGTCCACTACAGATTCACCATAGATAGCTCCCGGAATTGGGAATGGGGTTGAAGTAGAGAATGGAATCTTATCCACCTCATTGACCTCTAAGATGGTATTGATACCAGCGGAGAAGACTTGATACAGTTTAACCTTATTACCACCCTCGATAAGACTTGTACGAACGTAGTGCTCTAGCAGAGTAATCTTAGCTTGTCCGTCACGAAGGTCTTGCTGGTTATTATCGAATTGAGATATACGACCAGCATTTCTGTCGTATTCATAAGCATAAAAATACACTCGTTGATCACCAGCACCCACTTCTTCGAGTAGCCTATCAGAGAAGCCCATGTCGTTTAGTTCTTCACGAGTCTTCTGCGTTCTATGACAAAGATAAGAAGTATCTTGAATGGAGCGTGCATCAGGATTAAAGATTACTTCTTCCAAAGGACAATACTCTATGGTCACCCCACTTTTGTCTTCTGTATAGGAAATGGTTCCAGATATCAAACCATACTCATCTCTCTTTTTAATTGTAGAAGTAGCCTTACGAGTCTCAACCTCATTAAGTTTATCAAGGTAGGCTTGAACCTCATCCGTAGTCATATCTTCAAAATCTTCATCAATTACTTCTGTTTTTTCTTCCCAGTAGTATTTGAGAAAGGAGTTACGGGCAACACAAGATTCTTTAAAAACAGAGCTTAATTCCCTGTAACCTTGGTTCTTTCTGATTATTGTTCTGTTAATGTACTGGGTCGCACCTATGTCACCCTTGGCTGTACGAATAGAACAATATTCATCACCACTAACAAACACACTAAGCAAGTCCTGAACTGTACCATTTACAGTCTCGAACACACTCCGATCAACATACTTAGAGCTACCGGGGATTGGTGCCATAGGGCGTTGACCATAATAATATTCCCATGCCTCATTGGCAAGTGTACCAATAATAGATGTAAATGCTGAATCGGAATAAGCGTAATAGGAGTCTAACAAAGTAGTCAACTCCAACTTCTTCTCCGGAGAAAGTGTAATACCCATTAAGACTCCCTTTTATTTGTTTTGTTACTTGTATTAATAGACTGCCTCATAAGGCATATACAGACCTTGATCTGTTTCGTAATCGGCTAAAGACTTACCCCTGTGGGTTACGGACATAGCTGAATATCTCGTTGCATCCATTGCATCATCGAATGTCTTTACAATCTTTCCGTCTTTTCTGTGGTATCTTCTGAATTCTTCCCAGAACCTATTACAAGATGAAAACACTTTGAATCTACCGTCTTTCATTCTTCTTGTAATTTCAAGAATGCCGGGTTCTACAAAGTAGTTCTTCTTACCATCAACACCTACTGGGTTGTGGAATGTTTCCACCAAAGCATTAACACCTTCCTCTCTATAATAAGATGCTACTGTCTTACCAGATCCCTTCTCTTTGTTTTCTGCGTCATGACTCATTATACAAGGGATCCATTGCCCTCTTCTTTTTATTTGAGGCGCAACATCAGCAGGAGTAACTCCCTCTGCGTGATATAGATCATAGAGGTAGATAGTGTCTGTATCTACATCATACGCCGTCCAAGCTACAGCCGTATCGTGTGCAATACCAATATCCACGGCACAACATCTCTTCCAATGAGAGGGTATCTCTATTGGATCAACTTTAAATACGCTCTCATCTACTGGATACACTAAACCTGACCCCATAAGTGGAACACCTCGTGATCTCATGGCATGTTGCCAAACAGGAAAAGAAGCCAAGAGTTCTTTCTTAGTCTCTTCTGTCAGGTGTTCACAATCATCCCACGTGGCGTTTTGATAATATAAATACCCTGTATCATCTTCCATAAATTTATGCACAAGTGCAGTGACGCCTTGCTCCGGTGTGGCCGTGATAGTTGTCAAGCCACCGGTCGTTGCCGTTCTTGTGCAGCATTGTGCATAAATCTGTTCAGACCTCCAAGGATCCTCTTCATCCAACCATATGTAATGCACCGTGGACCCCATCAAAACCGCTTCGCCTGCTTGGGTCGAACGAGCTTCAAACGTAGAAACACCGTGAGGACCTTGTATTTTAGCCATCAGAATACGCGGTCCATCTCTTGTGATATCAAGTATGCTCTTCTTTGGGATTGCTCCGGTTCCGACCAAAGAATCAAATCTGGCATTCTCAGTACCAAATAATTCTTTTTGGATAACCTTTTGTGTTGTCTCACCTGTGATACCCACACCCCATGCAAGGATAGGTTCTGAGAACCTGTGACCGGGCCACCAATCTGGATAATTCTGAGTCAAATGATAACTCATCTCACAAGCTTGACTGAACGTCTTCCCAATGCGATTTGCGGCGCAAAGAAATCTACGTTTGTATTTTGTACCTGCCGCAAAAAATTTCACTTGATAAGGATAAGGTTTGAATCGTTCAATAACATTATACTTATCATACTCTTCCTTAGCTTCGAGAAGATAGACTAACTCTTCTACTTCATCTTCTGTCAAGCTATCTATCATTTCACTTGTAAGCATCATGCATTCTTCTACCTCCTCTAGCTATCTTCTGCGTATTAGAGTCCTCTACGCTTATCTCTCCTATCCTTGAGCGTTTCCGCTCTGCTGGGTTTCTTAACATTATCATATTCCTTGAGGGCACTAAGCTTAGTTGTGGAACCCTCTTCACCGCTAGATTGTTTCTGCTGCTTCTTCTTGGCTTTCTGCTTTTCCTTGGCTTCTTGTTCCCTATTGTATTCTCTTACATAAGATAACTCACCATAATTAGGTTTTCCGCCACGTTGAATTACTTCTTCAAGACCCTTAACAAGACCAACATTTTTAGCCTTATCAGTCAAGGCTTGAGCATTATATCTATCCAGCACAGCATCACCCAAAGCACCGTACAAGGCTTCCCCTCTGTTCATTGGGACCGCCATCTCTTCTGCCTCAATACCCTCAAGCCCGTAGTTAATACCCGTGCCCAAGGCCACACCAGCAGCAGGTACAGGTATAATACCTTGCAGGGCTGCCCTTGGTAAGCTACGTACATAATCCTCTGTAGCTCCTTCTCTATCTCCTGCGACAAAATCAGCAAATTCTTTTACAGTACCGCCTGTCTTTTTAAGACCCTTAGCTGCACCGCCTACTGCATCAGTAATAAAACTTAGCTCTTCGTCAGGTAGATAAGGTGTCATTATTTCAAGCATATCACCAACAGCCCAAGGAGCTCCTGCTGCAATGTCTATAATCCCCGCAGGTACTTGCCTACCTAAAGATACGCCTTGCTCAGCAAGCTCTTTGGCCTTCTTAATGAGCATGTCTTTGATGCCCCCACCAGAACCCCCTTCTTCTTCTTCTGCTGCTGAAGGAGCATACATAGCCCCTCGTCCCTTTTCTTCTACCATATTGTGTCAGACTCCCACGTTATTAACTATCTTCTATCCTACTCAGGCCAGAGTATTCACTAAAAATACCCTTAAGATTGTTCTGAGCTTTTTGGGGTTTCTCTTCTCTCTTCTTTTTTTCTTTTGGTTTCTCTGAGACATTCTGCGCACCTTTGTAAGCATCAATAGCCTCTTCTGAACCATAAGTAGCGCCTGCAAGTCCTGCTGTTTTACCACCGGCCTTACCCCCTTCCCTGGCATACATCCAAGCTGCTTGAGGTTTGGTCAGACCCCTATACTCACGAACACCTGGAGGTCTATAGGTTCTACCGGGGGCCCCTTTAACTGGCCGTCTTAGTCCTTTCCGTGCATAATAAGCATTCTGCATATTATCGACATTCTTCCCGGCTTCTTTCAAAGCCTTAATATCGAGATTATCACCAAGCAAAG
>NTHP01000959.1:67500-80417 GCA_003416845.1 Oplegnathus fasciatus | reverse complement strand
GGCACCTGCTGTTGCTAGAGCACCAAACCTGTTCAGGTCCTTATCTTCGTAATTTTCTTCTTCTTCCTGTCTCAAGGCAGCATTACCATAGTGAGTCAAACCACCTACTGCCTTACCAACAGGACCAAACTTAGACAACATTGAAGCAGGGGCACCTCTTATGATACCATGCACAGTCCCCATGTTGTCGTCACCACCCGCAATATAATCTGCCACATCTTGGGTATTTCTTGCTGCCTCTTTAAGGGTGTTTGAAGTACCTTCTGCGAAACCTCTTATATAGCCTTGCTCGTCTTCTGGAAGATAAGGGGTCAGTAATTGAATACCATCACCAAGAGCCCAAGTAGCACCACTTGCAATATCTACGATACCAGCAGGGACTTGTCGCCCTAAAGATGCCGCCTCGCTCACTACTTCCTTTGCTCTCTTTATGAGTAAGTCCCTAACCTGATTCTCCTCTTCCTTAACAGGCACATCATACGGGAGTACATCCGAAGCAGTGTACCCCATACCGAAACCACCATAACCCGCCATAATTTATAACCCTCTGCTTGATCACATAATATCTGACCTATGAAGCGCAGCAGGATCGCTCACTCAAAGCACCAGAGGGTGAAGCAACTATCTCTTGAGCTACCTCTGCCTCCGCTTCTTGTCGCACCTTCTTTGCTTCTCTCAGCGTAATAGATGTGTTTAGATGCACGTTAGAATCTCTTTCGTAATAAAGGCATACGGTCATCATTGTCTTTGATCAGTGTGAATAGCTCACTAGAAGTTAATGTCATGAGTATTTCCTCATTGAGATTGTACTTAACATATAATTCATTTAATTTATTGTCGTCATTATCTTTGGTTTGTTGTTCTTCTGACTCTCTCAAGATGTCTTCCTTATTTTCTACAATGTGCGGTACGTCAACTACATCGACTACCGCCTCTACCTTGGGTACTGCTCTGAGGCTTTTTCTATACGCGTTGATTTCTTTACGAGATATCTTTTCTTTTTTCATGCGTTTTACGTTTAAAGCACCTTCGATAGCCTTTATTGTTTTCTTGTAGTAAGCTCTATCAGATGGGTCAACAGGGACCCAATATGAGTCTTCGTTCATAATTTTAAATTGAAAAAGTAAGCCTTTACTTTGAAGGCTTTGACTAGCAGTTTTGACACTACTGTAAGACATACCAATTTTCGTTGCAATGTATTGGTAGTTAGCTTGGAAACAGTAAACGTATTCAGAGCTACGTCTGTTACGGTACTCAATCCAGTAAGCATTCCATACCATGTATTCTGTTGGTTTGAGTCCAGCACCACCCATTTCGGTAGATGTCAACATATAAGATGAGGAATATTGTGTATAATGGTTTTGAAACTCTTCACCCAACTCGATAACTTTAATCACTACTTCTAATCTCCTAGCCTAGCGTGGCCTTGTGTGTAAGTATACTTAGATTGCTTCCAGAACCCGATTAAGGATAAAAGACAAAGATACACCTTGCTTAGTGGCCATTTTATCAAGTTTGTTAAGATTCTTTTTGGTAAGTTTAAGACGAATTGTTTCGGTCTCATGTGTCTTTTGCTTAGTCATTTTAGAGCCCTCTTTTGATTATGTAGCTACCATACTATAATTATTTTCAAAAGCAATAGTTATTTAACTAGGTTAGCTAGTATTTTAGCTTTCCGGTCCGCTAGTATGTTAGCTTTCCGGAGAGCTAGTATTTTAGCGCACGGAGCGCTAGTATTTTAGCGACTAAATATAATTAATAACATAATTAATAATATTAAGAACATTAACTTTATTAACTTAATACTGTTAGTAATATAGAATATAAGTTGAGTATTCTTAAGATTATTAATTATTTCTAAGATTGTTCCTATGAGCTGATAAGACAAGAGCAAAGATAAGATAAGGGCAAAGATAAGAGCAGATAGCCCTTAGATCCTAAAACCTAAAGGCTAACATCTTACTGCCTACTCGTTATTTATCTTTCTCTCTAAGATAACGTACAGTCGTTATACCTCTACCTGCTGGCATTGTCTGTAATCTCATACCTGTAAGGTTAGCTTGACTCTCAATCATACACCCATTAAGGAATAGTTTAAGAGTAGAGTTAACAACATCATAAGCAATCAATACGTTTTGTTCAGTACTAATACCACCCCTCCAAGCCTCACCATGCATATGCTTAGACAAGTACAAATCATTAGCTCCCTTAACCCTACAAACCACACAGCCTGAATAACTCTTAACACTCAGAACTTCAGCACCTGCTGAGTCATTACAAGCAATGATAGTTTTACTTGACTTGTTATTCAGCGTAAAGTTAAACTCCAAGCTATACTCCTCCATACCCAAGTCCCCAGCTACAACCTCTTTGTTCCTATAACCAGTGAGCATGTTGGTTGAGTAACTACACCTTACACCGTCCGTGTAAACGTACCCTAGTCCACCACGTATAGGTCTGAAGGCTCTAGGAGTCGATTTAAGGCCCAGTCCGTAGTCCAGTATGGCATTGGCAAAGTAATCAGCAAGTACGCCTGCATAGGCACTAGAGCTGTAATGGTAGCCTCTTGTAGCTGCTGTGGAGCCTGAACCCAGCTCACCATTGGTTTCTACAAACCTACCATCAGGGTAAACATCATAACGGATAGTGTAGAATTCATCAGGTAACTCACTAGCAAGATAAGAATAATTCTCGTAAGTAGATACCATCCCGTGAGACATGCACAAACCCTTGAGATTTATGTAGTCCAAATCACCATCGTTAGCACCGTAGAGAATCTTAAGGTAACCACCACTAAACCACTTATAACCGTTGACAGTAGGTAAGTCCTTAAACGCTTCCTTCATCTCAGTATAAAAAGCTCTAAAGGCTGTGTTATGAGCAGAAGGATTACCACCATCCTGAGCACCTTGGTTCCAGACAAAAGGAAGTAACTTATTATCAGGATCCTCCATAGCCTTGAGTACTCTAGTCTTAAGGTCTGCTTTAAGAACGTTTGACCACTTACCACCATTTACGAAACCTGTACTTCCATAGGCAACAGGTACAATAAGAATATCGTAGTCCTCAGGAATGTAAGGTAAGAGTCTCTTGGCAATGTACAAGCCATAACCCACAGTACCATGCAAGTTATGCTTAAACATGTTCTGAGCATGATCTAAGCAAGGTGTGGCTGGTATGATAGCCATGTCCTTAGTGGCTGCACCACGTAACTCATTGAATCTAGCCCCGTAGCCTGTGTTTGCTTCTGTTGCTGGAGCACCATCCCAACCTGAGTTAGGGCGACCTAGTTGCCAAATACGAGGGTCCACATCCTTTAAGAAACTAATCGTATCTGCCTCCCCATAACCTACGGCATTGGATTGTCCTGCTACTGGAAGAACATAATACTTTTTCTTTGTGTCTGGTGGTGGGGGAGGCTCAACAGTAAGTTTATCCTCAATGTCCTCTACCCTACCTGTAAGATTAGAAATCAACGTAGAGGCGTCTGAGAGGCCCTGTGTGGCCTTTAAATCCAAAGCTGATACGTTTCCATTGGTTATGTCTAACGAGCCTTGTAGGGCTTCTACGGACGTTTTAAGGGCGTAAGGAATTAAGGCCTCTGTGAGTTCATTTTCCTTGATGTACTCCTCTGGAATAACAACATCTGGAAGTGCCTCGATAGCCGTATTCACATATTCTTTTGTAGCGATGGTGTCTGCTGCTGGAAGATGTAAATCTGTTATCTGTTGTGCAACATCAAGATGAGTAGCATAGCTTACAAGTTTGTTATCTATCTCTTCTTTGGCCTCGGCAATAGCTGCACTTACCTCGGCATCTGTAGCAATATCCTCTGGAACCTCTGGTAAGACAATGTTTGCAATCTGCTCTTCAACCCAAGTTGTTTTTGCATAAGACACAAGCTTGTTATCTACTTCTGTTTTAACCCCTGCAATAGCGGTGTCTACTTCTGCACTCGTAACAAGGTCATCTGGTACTTCTGGAAAAACAATGTTTGCGATCTGTTCTTCAACCCAATCTGTCTTTGCATAGCTTGTAAGTTTATTATCTGTCTCTAGCTCAGACAAGGCAATAGCTTGGCTTACTTCCGTCTTTGTAGCTAGATTATCCGGTATCTCGGGAAAAACAATGTTTGCAATCTGTTCTTCAACCCAAGTTGTTTTTGCATAGGGTGTGAGGTCTACCTCGGGTATCTTGTTTATCTCATCAAACACATACATCTCAGTAGCGTACGGTTCCAAAACAACATCTAGTTTTGCATCTAGTTGGGTGTTGGTTGGGTACTCAGAAAGGTCTGTAGGTGGTATGGCTGCAATGGCATTATTAACGTACGTCTCCGTAGCCAAACCAGACAAATCTACCTCAACCTCTGAAAGCTCTTGTATGCGTGCGTCAAGCCTGTCAACCTCCCCAATCACAAAGTCCTTTCTGGCAAAATTGGCTTTTATGTTAGTTATGCCCACAGTATTAATGTTAATGTCCTCTGAGAGGCCCTCAATAGCCTCTAGGGTGATGAAGTCGGCAGTAGCAGTACCTAACTCTACCTTTGTTGCATACGTCTCTGGAATCGCCTCTAAGGTGCCTTCTACGGCCATTACACTTTCGAACACTTCAAGGATAGCACTGCTGTTATCAGAAACAGATCCTTTCACTGTCTCTATCTTGGCACCCATTTCAGGTACTGCACTCTTCAAGACTTCCACATCATTAGTGATGGGTTCAATTGCAGTATCTACATACATTGTAGTGGCAAAGTCTTCATCTGGTACAAAATCATCAACAATACCTTGCACTTCATCTCGGAGCAAGCTTGTATGCTCCTTAGCCTCAATGGCTGCATCTCTGGCCAAACCTGCCTGATTACTGTGGGCTTCAGAATTTGTAGAGTGCCCTTCCATTTGCTCAAGCTCAATAGCAATGTGTTGCTTTAATACTTTTGTTGCATTTGATACAATCCCTTCTACTTCTTTTGCAAGTTGTGCAACACGAAGTACTTCGGAATGAACAGAGTTTGCATGCTTTTTGGCTGCATCTGCATTTTGACCAGCACCTGATTTACTTAGCTCTGCCAACCGCAAAAGTAACTCAATTTCCTTTTTGGATTTTTCAACAAGTTCTACTGTTTCCATTAATGAATTTTCTATTGCTGCATCTGCTTTATTCTGAAGGATGCCATCGGCACCCTCCAAGAAATCATTAACTTCATTATTTGTTTGTGCAATAACAGCATGAAGTTTGTCCAGATTAGCAGCCACGTGATAGTAGGACTGTTTACGTCCTGCATCTAAACTAGCGGTCTGCGGTAAATCGTACATTGATTCTCCTTTCCTCCTTATACGTGGTTATCTTATACTTAACATGTTGTGAGTCTTAGGTTGGTAACCAGTTAGGGATATTAGAAATAGCAATGTATCTTGCAACCCCATCATCAAAGATAGCCGGGAAGAACTCTGCTGTTCTGCGACCACCAATGTTATAAGCCAAAGCATTACCTGTGGTGCCATCTTGAATAAATGTACCTGAAGGCGGTACGAGCCTCAGAGAGCCAGCTCCAAGGTTAACTACCTTGATAGTACCACCCTCACGCACCTGTGTTGCTGTGAGTTCAGTAGCTTGATAAGGAGCAATCTCTCCCATGTTAACTCGGCGCTCTGTTGCAGCAGGAGGTGTACACATGATTACATTACCAGTACAGAAGTATGTTTGCGTAACGTCTTGGCCTGTTAGAGCAGTATCAGCACCGCTGCATTTTTGGTTAATCAAGGCATTGCCTGTTTGACAACCCTCACCGAATGCCATCATCTGAGTAGCTTGTGCATTAGTAAAACCACTAGCCTCAAACGCATCTTCAGCCTCGTTGATGATCAGGTATCTACCTGCATTACCCTCTAAGGTTGGAAGGTCTGGATGAGTAGGGTGATCAATAGCTTCCAAGGTCTCAATACGGCTCTCGTACGCCTTCACAGTAATCATATCTGTCTCTAGTGGGGCTACCCTACCACTAAGGTTGGTAACGTCCACTCCTGTGGCTGTGAGGGCGTTCTCTGTGGCAGTACAACGAGCCTCTACGGCATCCATTTCACCTTCAAGAGTGGTAACCCTGCCATTTACGTTATTCGCAGTACCAAGAGCACTATCAGCAGTAGTCTCGATAGTGTTGGTTCTATCAGTCAAGGTGCCAATAGCAGTCTCATTGGCTGTAATCAGACCACGAACTTCTGTATCATCATAATCTAAACCACCAGTCCCAGGAAATGCATCAATCTTGAACTTAGCCATAATAATGTATTGACTACGGTTAGTACCTGCATCATAACGCGCTGGGAACAAGATAATACCTTGCTTGGATTCCATCTGGAAGTACTGACCAACTGTACCATTATCATCAATACGGTCAGAACCTTGAGCCTCTAATCTGGCTCTACCAGTACCCCTATTAAGAACAGTCATCACCATACCCTCACGAATATGGTTTGCAGGCAAGGGACTCACATCATGATCGGCAATGTGAGGCATTTTAATGGAGCGATTAAATCCAGCACCGGGGTTAAGTATCAACGTATTACCCGCAGAAGTAGCATCCTGTTCCATACCACCGGCTGTGATACGAGTCTGCCCACCAATTGCCTTGATATTAATAAGTGCATCACCTGTCTGAGCACCTAAAGCAAAAGTAGCGAGTTCTTGGACGTCATCAGTTGTCTCATTAGACAATTGGAAACCATCCCCAGCTTCATTGACAGTCATGTACTTCTTAGCACTGAACGCATTGATAACAGGTAAATCAGGTTGTGACTCTAGGTTGGTTAGACGGTCATGATGCCCTTCAAACAAAGAGCCAGTGACATTACCCTCGGCATCCATACTGTAACCATGTGTCTTAAGAGCTTCAATAGCTTCTCTATTGACTTCAATCAAGGCATCATTGGTTTCAATCTTAACCAACTGGTCCTGTAGGTCTATAGTATGCTGAGCAATCTTAGCACTTTGAGAGGCAACGTTATCTACCACTGTATCAATAGCTTCTTCGTGACCGTTGATTCTTGTTGTATGAGAGGAAGCCAATGTCTCTACCTCCATCAAGTCTCTTTCAACTTCATTCATGCGGGAGGGTAAGGTAGCCATTGGCCCGTCCGCACCGAGCATAGCCTCCACACCTTCTAGACGTGTTTCGTGGTCAGCAACACTTGTCTTCATAGTGTTCACTTGCTCAGGTAGACCTTTCAGCTCAGGAGTTAGTGCAGTCTCAACTGCCTCAACTCTTTCTGTATTCTGTCCAATTAATCTCTCAAGATTTTCAAGGGCATCTGGAAGAGTATCAACTGTGGTTTTGAGCATACCAACATCACCCTCTAAGGTGGTAATGTCGTTATCCATGTTACCGATAGTTGTGTCGTATCCTGCAAAATCTTCACCCACTTCAAGTTTAAACGCATCTAGTCGTTCATCAACCAAAGTAATCTGTGTAGCAAGTGCAGTTGTACTCTCCCTGCTGTCGTATGTGAGCAACCAAGAATCTGCATCTCCCACATTGGCGGCAGTCCATACTTGATGTTCAGTAGCACCACCATCATTGAATTCACGTACGTAAGTGTCACCGGATGCAAAAGGAACAAGATTCATAGAGACATCATTTACAGGGTCCCGAGAACCATGTCGTCCTGTGGTGAATGTAGCATTGATACGTGTACCTTCACCAATATGCTGAGGCACAGTAAAGATGTTTTCTTCGCGTAGCCTAGCCAGACCAGACAAATCAACACCGCCACCTACTGAATTCCAAATCATACGCCAAGAGGCACTGGATGTTTGAGCACCAGAACCACTACCTGCTGTGGACATAAAGATTCCAAGCTCAACAGGATTAGAACCTTCCTTTTCCCAAACAAGAATCTCACCAACAGAACGTGGTGCTAGTTCAGGTGTAACAATAGGATTATGTGAGCTTGTTACTCTACGAGCACCTACGATACGTCTACTTTCTTCCAAAGGACCAATGTACTGTCGAACATCAACAAAGGAGTTACTACCTCTAAACTCGTTATGACCACTCAGACTAGCAAGGTCTTTGGCATCAATCATCAAAGGAAGCCAAGTATTCTTGTATGCCACCCAAATGGACATATCTCTGCGACCATCTGGGAAGTCCTTAAATGCGATGTAGAACTGACCATCATGAGCAGGTGCAATACCTGAGTCACCGGGGTTGGTAGAACCACCATTTACGAAGGACAGGATTTGATTACCTTCAATGCACTGGTTGTATTCAGTGAAGTTATTAACTTTATCACTCTGAACCACAGACTCAGGTAGCATGTCTTCGTTAGTAATCTCAGTCCAAGTAGGGATACCACCTGCATCATCATAAGCAACATACATCTTAACAAAATCACTAGCCTCGTCACGACACATTGCCAATTGACCTAAGTAGTCAGGACTTGCATCTGGGAACTCGGTAATGAATTTCTTTATTGTGACAATCTGTTGGTCCCTAATAGTTTGCTTGCTTTTTGTAAAGTTATTCTCTGCATCCTTGAGTGCAGAATTCAATGTACGACCTGCAACCTCTTCCCAGTGCGCTGTAACACCAGTAACTGCCACAGCAACCCACATACGTAGGTGATAGTCTTCAGTACCTTCTTGTACTTGAACATAAATCTCACCCTTACGTCGTGGAAGAAGTCCTGCCTCTTCAGGAGTCTGGATACCGTAAACAATAGCAGCAATATCTCTTTCATCAATACGTTGGTCTGCATGTGTGAAGTTATTACCTAACTCCAACACAGCACTTGTAGTTTGTTCTGATCTGGCCTTTACGGCACTATCAAGACGCTCTGTTAAACTTTTCATGCTTTCTCCTCTCTGGCACGTAGACGACCCTCATCATCGACACTAATCTTAAAAACCGTACCATTAGGGGATTTTAATTTCAAGTAATCCCTTGGCTCTTCAGTAACATCAATATGTCTCCACTCTGTCTTTATTCCGTCATTGGTCAAGAACATATCCTTAGTTTTGAAAACAGAACTATCTGGATACACCGTAGCAACAGGTGTCTTTACATTGAACTTAAAACCAACTTGATTCACACTTTCACTGGAACCCTGAATACCTTCAATACTCACAGTCTTAGTGTCACGAAGATACATAGCTGCCACACCAGTAGGTAGACCAGTCATAATCTCTGCTTCAGACTTTTGTGAGAAGTCTTCATTTCGGATACTTACAGTCCAAGTGGCATCTTCACCTCTGGGGCCTCTGATGTCCCCTAATTCGTTATACTGATAAGTTACAACACCAGCAACAGCAGGTCTGGGGCAGATAGCCCACATAATCTTTTGCTCACCATCTTTACCGATAAGGGCTGCCTTACCACTATTAGATTCTTTAAGTGGGTATTCCAACATGAATTGGGTTAAGTATTCATAAGAACCAACTAAGTCTACAGACGCACCATCCTTACCTTTATCCCCTGTATCACCTTTGTCTCCTTTGTCACCCTTCTTACCTTTAAACTGGTCTCCAGCCTCTTCTATGGCCTTATCTATGGCTGATTGGGCGATGTCCTCCATGGCACCCTCTGCTGCCATCATTGCATCATTAATAGCATCATTCATCATTGTCTCAACATCAAACATGACTTGAGATGTGGCGATACTAATAGCTGAGCTAATCATAATGGAGATGAGCATCATACCAATACTAGAGCCTGAGTCACCTTTCTTACCGGGCTTACCGGGAGGTCCGGGAATACCAGCGAGTTTACCAAGGTTATTCCAGTTGGTGATGAATTGCCAACCTTCTTCACCATGTGCAGGCTTATGGTCAATAGGTCCTTTGTAAATCCAAATCTCATTACGACCATCTACCATCCAAACCTCACCAATGGCCACAGGTCCCGGTAACAAGGTTAGCTTATTTTGACCTGTTACAACACCAGCAACTTGGATACCCTTACCAGCAGGACCCTCATCACCATCTTGACCTTTAGGGCCTGTAATCTCCTCATACAGGACGCCTAGCTTCCAAGTATCCTCTGGGTCCATACCTTTTAATCGCCACAGGATAGCGTTGTCTGGGAACTTATCTGCATGCTCTGGAGGTGGTAGAGGCCAGCAACCGGGCTTCATCTCTACTGGCTTACCTGAACCACCTGCTGCTTCCACTTCTTTCAAACGTTCATCTAAGCTAAGTAGAGGCACACGAAGTGCCTCATTGTAAGCATTAAGATCAACGTCCATGATTGCCATGTTAATACCTTCCCGAATAGGAAGATTATCCGGCAATGTTATTTCACGAACGTCTGTTGTCATTCATTTCTCCTATTCTTCTTAACTGGTTTTAGTAAGTGTTTTAAATTCAGTCAAGTATTCTTCACCGAACACACGGACAGTGTTGTTAGTGGTGTTCTTCTCAGTACGTACCTCATTACCAGTCTGGAAGGAAATACCACCAAGAGAACGATACATGCTCTTCATAATACGCATACCGGTCTTTGATTTGGAACCAGCAGGATCAACAGAGATCATATTCTTGAAGGGGTCAAGTTCGAGAAGGGCTTTCTCAGCATCAGATGCACGAGCAAGTGCAACAACTACGTGGTAGTTCTTACCCTCTTGAAGTGTCACATTAGTGAACTGACCCTGCAAAGGATGGAACTCTTTCTTGGACTCCTCGTAGACATTCTCTCTTGTCTCAATCTTCCACTTCTCTTCAGTACCTTCATAGATACCCATAAATGCACCTGTGTTGGTTGGAGTTTCAGCAGGAACTTTATTAGCTTCCCAAGTGAACTGTGCAATACAATTAATCTCGTAAACACCAGTACGTCTGACTTGGAAGGTGCCATTCTCATCCACAGGAATGATGTTAGCTTTTGGATCTTGACTCAGCATGTATGGCATCTTATAACCAGCATCCGATACATCTTTAGCTGATTTGTCGTTATCCACAGTCATAATAGAATAACAACCATCGTCGATACCGCTAATCTGCTGCCAACTGTTCCAAGAACTGGTAGTGGTCCCAGTAGAGTGATTACGCACCCACACCTTACTATTAACTGCTTCGTAGAATACTTGTACCCAACGCTGACCTTCACCACCAAAGATATTGTGCAAATAACCTTGATCCGCACCAGCCAGATTCAGTTTATTGTTTACATCCTCTTTCTTCACAAACATGTAGTTCAAAGATTTAGCTGCACTCTCTGAATAGTTTGAGGTTGTATCAGGAAGTGTATTCGGGAAACGACGATACAAATTACTAACTTTCTTTGGCATACCTACCTGAGATACAGGCAGCCAATCAGAACCTGTAGAAGGAGAATAGTAAATGGTCTTAGAATCTTGTGCATAACCAAACAACTTGTGACGTGCACTTGGTGAGTGGGTTTTCTTTAGCTCTGCTTCATTGGTAGCTTCAGAGGTATTCCATATTGCAAGACTCAATTCGTTATCTTCAATACCAAAGTAAGCAGTATCACCAGACACTGAAATACTATCAATAGTCTGTGGATCTCTAACTCCAGCCTGTGCTTTGATACCAGAAGTCCATTCAAGACTTTTCGTAGCACCGTCTGCTTGTTCTTTCAGGAAACCACCCTTGAAGTGGATTCTATCAACGTTAGTGTGAATATGCTCAGGAACGGGTTTTTGAGTAGATTCTTCTGCCCTGTGACCAACAACAGTCAGAGGAGAACCTCCACCGCCACCACCTCCGGCAGGAAGGTCAAGAGTGAGTACACCTGTGGCATCATCATAAGCTGAAGCACCGATGTTACCTGTTACCTTAAGCTTGAGTAGCTCTTCGTTTTCCTTGGCACCAATGTCGACTGTAGGACCACTAAGCTTGATGTGTGTATCACTGGATTCAGTAACAACCTCAGTATTGATACCTCCACGGAATTCAAACTTACTGATACCCATCTCGGCCACATCAGTCTTCGTATTCCAATCCCTACCTACGATAGATACACCTTCGCCCGTAGGAGCCACAGTCTTGGTTTTTACTGTGAAGATTTTCTTCCCTGTACCTTCTTCCACTGTACCTGTAAAACAGTCCTTATCGAACTTAATCTCATCTGCAAAGTGTCTGTGTGCTACAGGAGGTTTATCTCCTTCTGGTTTAGCAGTAACTTCAACAACAACCTTATCATTTGCTTCAATCTTAGCATAGACCTCACCTNNGTATCTTCAGTAATGCTGAGGTTATTACCGATGTGAACTCCAGTATGCTTAGGGATAACTGTAGCTGTTCCGCCAGGATTCTTACCAAGGAAAGGGATAGGACGTACGCTTATGGTGCTATCTTTAGCGACATCACCCTCTTTGTTTAGCACTGTGATTAATGTATTATCGAACTTGAGAACAGGTGCTACCTTGTCCTCAACAACAGTACTCTTATCTGGACCGAAACCTCCTACCTTAATGTAATCCAAAGAAATTCGTGTCCATTTGGTACCATCAGAATAGTAATGTCCTTGATGAGTACCGTCGTTGGTATACCATACTATCTGACCGGGTGCAACATTTGCAGGGTAAGTAGTGGGATCCATTGGAGTCCAAGAGGGGTAGATACTCTCTCTACCAACGTGAAGTACGCCCTGCCCAAGAGCAGACAACATTGTGCGGGTCCAGTTGGTTTCTTCCGCAATCTGTTCTGGTGTTGGTTCAGTCACATCTTTATCCCAGTGCCAGAGATCATAGCCTACAATACGAGTGGTGTCACCATCACCAGTACGTCTGACCATTCCGGAGATTTTATAACGAGCAAATATGATGTTGAGTTTCTTAGCTGCATTGAGTAGGTCATTTGATGTATCAAAAGCACCAAGGAATGCTTCATCGAGAGGTAGGGAAGGTGTTATAGAGATTACATTTGAATCACCAACCCTCTTGATAAATTCAGTAGGGAGG
>NTHP01000959.1:40415-66304 GCA_003416845.1 Oplegnathus fasciatus | reverse complement strand
CCTGTCTCAGGTGTCCAAGAAGGGCTAAGACTGTTAGGACCTACGTTCGGTATTGCACTTCCACGAATACCAAGAACAGCATCATGTTGCCAATTCTCATCATTACCGATTTCTTCTGGAGAAGGTCTCTCTTTGTCTAACTTCCAACGCCACACTGTGTAACCAATAGTTGGCTTAGCACCGCCGGCAACAGGAGCAGGAGCCTCTGCACGTACAAGACCTGTAATCTGATATTGCTTAAATAACACCTTCAAACGACGAGCCGCACCAAGTAATTGTGCTTGTCCTTCGAACACACCTAAGAATACAGATTCATCTGGAGATTTGTGTTTAATAAGGGCAACGTTATCTCCGCCAGTCTCAATCACAAAACCATCATGGTCGAATATTATTTTATCATAGGAACCGTTGATAGTAGTGCCATCCGCCTTATCACCACCAACAGAAGTCTGCACCTTAACTTTAGCGATTTTACGTGTAGTTGTGGAGGTAGAGTCTTCACTGATGGTAACACCCTCACCCTCGAAGGTAATCCCGTATTGGTTTGGATGACTAGCCTCTCCCTTCTTAAACACTTCAAGACCACGATTCTGTACGATAACTTGAGGAGTTTCAACATCACCTACGTCTTGCATATAGAAACCATCTTTGTCAAAGGTGATTTGTGCCACACCTTTCTTGTAGTCTGCACCTTCAGCAGTACCACCATGTACAAAGATTTGATTACCTACAGGCCCCGGACCGGGCCCAGTACCTGCTGCTGGGATTTGGATGGTCAACAGACCTTTAGCTTCATCAATAGTGGAGCTTGTACCTGGGGCAGCCCCATCAATAACCGTAATACTGCGAATGTTTTTAGGGGTCTCCGCACCACCTGCAACACCGGACATCCCAGTAATGTCAAGGAACTTCTTACCTTCTGCTCCTGTACGGATTGTACCTACGCCATGTTCAACAACAATCTTCTCAACGGGTTCTGCTGTAGCACCATCACCAACCTGAGCATACACACTACTTGCTTCAGCGGTTATTGTAACCTCACCTTTTTTAGTTGAAGCTAGTTTGACACCATTACCTTCTTTCAACACACCAAGATTACTAACAAGAGTGCCATCTTCTTTCTTAGCTTTGATAGCTGCAATCTGAAGTTCACCATCTGTGATTGTATGCGTATCATCCTCTACGTGAATAGAGTTAACATTTACGGCTGCTTCTTCAAATATCTTTACTGGGATACTTGTCTTGCTGTCTAATCTAATCTTACGAAGACCATCAGCACTTACAGGAGTCATGGTTACAGAACTAGAACCAAGCAACAGATCACTTGCACTGGTCTCATCATACAACTTACGAGATAGCTTTTCATCATCCAAGCCCAAGGACACACCACTACCTTCAACCTTAGATGTAACAATTCTGTTATCATTAAGCAAAGCCTTAAGGGCGGCAGGAGTGACAGTAGCACCACCAGAAGCTACGTTTGTGATTCTAATTGCTGAGTGTCCGTCAGTACCTTCTCTTTCAAGTTTGATACCAGCACCAGCTTTGAGGAAATCATCAGATGTTGCACCACTTGTAGATGAACCAGAGGCAAGTAAGAACCGAGAGGTGTTGCCTTTGTCAAGCTTAGCTGATAGTTTACCTTCTGTAGCGGTAAGCAACACATCAGAATTACGCTTATCCTGCATAGCTGCAATACTAGCAGCATCAGAAGCGAATGGTGTCCATCTAGTGCCGTCTGATTTATAGTGTTTGTTATCATTAGTGTGCCAGACGATCTGTCCACGATTCTTATTAGCAGGCCAATCAGTATCATTTGTTGGGGTCCAGTCAGGAACACGAGTACCAGTACCAAAAGGTCTGATTGTTTTACCACTCATGGGTGTTTCGTAACAAGCCCAATTACCCTCATCTCTTATATCATCTGCTGTTGGTGTTTGGTTTGTAGAGGTCCAAACCCATTCACGAAGAACTGCCTTGATGTTCGCATCATCTAACGTTGCCAGATTCACAGCACCTGTTACTTGATGTTTCTTAAAAAGAACTCCACTAGCACGAGCTACAATAGCGGCATTCCAAAGATGACTCACCTCCTCGTAAATACCAAGGTGTATGTATTCTAAACCACCGCCACTACCTGTACCTAGTGGGTGCCAACTAGCACCATCAGAATAGTAATGTCCTGTTCTGTTTGGGGATGCATCTCCATCTTGTTTAATCCAGTAGAGGATTTGACCACGATGCTTTGCTGCTGTAAAACCTGTATCCCCACCACCAATAGGTTTCCAGTTAGCATACTCAATGTCAATTGAGTTCTTACCAAAAACAGGAACTGTAGCACCATAATTTATTATAAAGTCTTGATGTTTCCACTTATCTGGATTCTTCTTGTCTTCTGTGGTTGGATTATCACCACCAGCCCACCTCCAGAACCAAAAACCCACAGTAACATCTGTTGCAATTCTATCTTCTTTGCGAACATAACCAGTTACTTGATTGTTTTTAAACGGAATCATCAGGCGGGCTGCTGCTTCTAGCAACTCTGTTTGGGAATCAAACACACCGAGGAACTCTGAGTTAACAGGTAAATCAACAGTACCACCAGATAAATTAAGTTTTATTCCTACGCCAAGACCTGAGCCTGTTTTCTCTGCTGTGATAGCACCAGTAGGGTCTACACTATCTACGAAAGATTTTACAAGGGCTTGCTTACGTAAGCGAGGACTCCAGTAATTCTTTGATTTTCCTGTGACAGGATCTCTGGGATAAGCACCACCTACAAAATCAAATGCGGTATGGTCTTCTTCAACATCATCTGCTCGCTTAATAATTGGCTCAGCACCAGAACCCGCATCAGAATACAGATTCTCACACATGATTTCCCGTAACCCATCACCACCAGCCATGCGTATAATAAGTTTATCTGGGTTTCTGACACCACTGACTACACTAGCATCTCCGGCTGTATCTTCNACCTGTTTAAAAAGATTAAATATTTCTTTAGCGTAGACAGGACGACGAATCTTAATTACGGCTTCACCGGGCCTCCACTCACTCTGAATACCACCTTCAAACAGAATACTGTCTCGAATAAGTTGTGGTGGCTCAGGAGAGTCTACGTACCTCCTTAGTTTATTTGATAGAGCATCAGTACCAATTCTCTTGTGAATCTTATTACCACGGGCAACTAATTCAACATCATCTGCACTATACGTTTCACCAGCAGGGAACTGATCAAGTGCATCTACAAGAATGGGTTCACAAGCAGGAGGGTCAACAACAGGAGCCACTGCTTCTTTTTCAATATCTTTAAATTCTTCATCCATAGTCATCAGCAAGCATCCTCTTTATTTTTGTTAGCCTCTTCTACTTGCAAAGGGCACTCACTACCATCATCTCTTTGTGTAGCTATTACCTTTGTTTCGCTTTCTTCACTTACTCTCAATACTTTCTTAGTTTTAACTACGGGTGGTGGTGGAGTAGGACCGCCTCCAGAGCAAGTGGCAATGTAGTCATCATATCCTCTTTCGTTTAGATACTTCCAAACCCAATGCGAGTTATAACCATACCGTTTTATAATGGCTAGGCTCATCAATTCTCCAAATCTATCGCCTGCATTTTCTCGTCTATAGTGCGAGGGCAGACGGCATAGTCGTTGTTGTAAGCGATACTGTCGTGTCCACATTTATACCTCCTTCAACTTCGATGTTGTCCACATAGATTAGCACCTCATAAAGAAACCCCGTAAAACGCTTTGAGAGGCATTCTACGGGGTTTTATTGTGTTACCCTATACACTCGCATAGGGTCTAATTATCGGGCCTTGTAGGGCTTATTAGACGCGTAGAAACTTATTCTCCCCTGTCTTCAAGATACGTACCGTAACAGCATCACCATTCTTGTATTCCAAATAGAGTTTATAACCATCTATTGCAAGAGGAACAGAACTCTTTGCTGGATCTTTGCTACGGACCACACCACAAACACTAACTGTGGTATACCCACTGAATCTACCATTAGGCTTGTAATCAGCCACAGTCAGATTCCTTGTGATTATACCATTACTAGGTGTCAGGTCTGTACCAGCAGCACCCTCAATAGAATCAAAGAACTTCTCACTATCACCAGAAAAGATAATATGTTGAGTAACGTTATCCTCAGTATTGTCGTAAGTGGTCTTAAACTTCAACGCTATTGTTGGGGTTGTATCACTCGCGGTAATGGTGGGTTTCTCAGGTGCAATAGCTTTAAAGGTTTTATCTGGAATGGACTCAGGCACCGTCATTGCTACTTGACCTTCAAACATAGCTTGAGTTGGCTCTTTAGTTATATTATCAAAACAAGTAACATAAACACGGAAATGATTAGTTTGATGGTGTAGGTCTTCGTCTACAATTATGCTGGCTTTTTGTCTCATTGTGTCTGTTGGTGCCTTTGGTATAAAATCATAACCTTTGCTGTGATCAGCATCATCACGCCACACCTTCTCATACTCACCAACGCGTAAGTCAAAGCAATTATCACCAGACCACTCGATAGGTTTGTTAGTGTCCACGCCCGTAAGCGTGTACACATGAACCGTACCTAATGTGTTGATGACTGCTTCGCCTGTAATGCTTACAGCCATACACGACCTCCTTATTTAATACGCTGGAGAATAAACTTGCCACCGTCTATTTGATAGTAAGAATTTTTGTACTCTCCCCAATGATGCTTATGGACTTCAATCTCAAAAGTACACTCAAGGAATGAACCCTCATTCTCCATGTTAGCACCAGCAGCCTTAAGCTTATCGGTAATGTCAACCTTGAATACTCTCTTATCTGCCATGATGGTCATTGGGAGAACCTCGGTAATGTGATTGCCTTGGATGTCAAAGGTGCAAACAGCAGTGAAGTTCAGAGCACCATCAATTTCCCGTGCAGTCTCGGACAAGACAGCCTTAATCTCGAAAGTCGCTGGATTAAGGACCTCACCTTCCTCCACATAAGTAACAACATCCTTGGAGGGCATGTTGGTTGGGAGATGAGGTTTGAAGGTGAAATCAGGCTCATCTGCCTTGGCCACAATAGTAAGGGTCAAGGTTGAGAGAGTTTCAATTTGTTGCTTGGTAGCATTGTCAGTACCAATAACACTCACGTTAATAATACGAGGAGTTGCATCCTCGGAGCCCTGATCATCAGGGACATGCACTACGCACTTGTTAGTACCGACCTTATTAACATCGTCCTTCTTTACCTCACTATCACGAGCTCCAACAACACTCCAAGTAGTAGGGTAGTCCATATCAAGACCTGAAACTGCAAAGGTGTAAGTACCAGCAGTAGAGCCTGCATGAACAGGCATGTTAGTGGCTCTGGTCTGACCAGCACGCATCATGATTACTGTTTCTTTATTTTTCATCGTATTCTTATTCCTTATTCGGTAGCAGATACGGTAACATCACCGCTGGCATTGAGCACCATCCACTCAGCACCACCAACAACACCGGTAGCGAGAAGTTTTACAGAACCCATTGGAACGTGAAGATAAGGTTGTATTCCCAAGGTGCCATCCTTAGCATACCAAATCTTGTCACCAGCCGCATGTCCACGCATTTTCAGAGGTGTTGCAGTGTAGTTTACAAATTCACGAACACTACCAGTAATAACTTGATCCGCAGTAGGGGTGCCGGAGAGGATTACTTCAGGCAAGTAGCGTACAGCAGTCTTGTCTCCAGTAACCTTAACCATCAGGTATTTTTCGGCCACCGCTTGTTTAAACAGGGCATCAGTAAGATCACCACCTTCTGCGGTTTCATCATCACGATTCATACCATAAAGCAGTTCTTGAATCTCAGGGACAGGAGCAGGTGGCACTTCGATACCTTCAATAGCGGCATCGACTTCTGCTTTGGTGTAGTAATCAGTGAGATCTACATCACCACCACCAACACCGGGATCACCTTTTTCACCCTTCTCGCCTTTCTCACCCTTTTCACCGGGGTCGCCCTTGTCACCTTTAGCACCCTCAGGACCTATAGGACCTACAGGACCTTGAGGACCCACACCACCGCCACCTTCAGTATTGAGACGCTCTTCAACATCCTCTACACGGGCAGTGATTGCTGTGACATCGGTAACCAGACCGTTCACTTCTGTTTGTTGTGCGTTATTCTTAGCCTCTTCAGCAGTTACCTTATCAATAATGCTGTGAATGATAGCGCGAACTTCGCTAAGAATAGTGCCATTATCAAATTTAATCATTCTATTTAATCCCCTTTATATTAATATTCTACCCAGTAAGCCGTATCGTCAAACACACCCTCATCATCCCACTCATTAGACAAGGCATCTGAGAATAAAGATGTTTTGTCAAAAGTAAACTGACCATAAACAGGTGCACACTTAGTTCCCTCAGCCAAGAAAGAAACATTCATTTCCACAGAAACCACTACATAATTAGAATTTCCACGGTCAGTGGTGAACAACTCAGAATAATTCACATAAGCGTCTTTTACTGAGGTTTGTTCTACAACCTTAAGGACACCCGGAAAATCAGAACTAGCAATCTTAAAACTAACCTTAGTGTTTGGGTCGTAGAAAAAGTTAGAGTTCTTAAATGCATTCATATTGAACCTAGTCGTTGCTAAAGCATCTTTAGGCCCCATAGGTATTGCTGCCTTATACTTGTCTATGCTCGTCCACATGCGGGCTACAGGATCAATACTGGCTTCTTCAGGATGACGAGCATCACCAATAACCTTACTAATCATACCCTTGTTCTTAACAATAGCATTCAAGTGGATACGAGTATCAAACCATTTCTCAGGCTCAACTATAAAAGAACACTTGTAATAAATCTTACCATCAATAGTCTCTGAGAATACATTAAAATTGCTAAGGCGTGTACCATTAGTATTCCAAGTAACCTCTTGAGGTGTAGTAAAACCGTAATTGATAGCGTAAGTGTAAACACCATCCTTCTGAACAGCATCAGGACCACTGATAAGCATAATGTTAGCAGGTGTTTCCTGTAACCATAAACCACCAACAAGCTGACCATTATTCTCATCCACNTGGAACAAAAGATTACCAGAACCATCATAACTAAGAATAGCAGCAGTAATGTTAGGTGCAGCTCCCTGAGTCTTAAATACAAAAAGTGTATTAGGTACTGCGGGAGACAAAGTGGATTGACAATAAAATTCAATCTCAATAAACCAATCACCCTTGGGCTTCCACATCGTATAAGGAGCTATACGGTCTGGTTGCACTATGGCTGTTGGTTGAAAAAACGGAGTCCAATCAGACCCCGGTAGGGCTCTTGTACTTATCATTCTATAACTCCTTTCAAACATAAATAGGATTTTTGTATTATACAAAATAATCTACTTAAAGTAAAGACAACCGTATCCGATTGTCTTACCTGTGTCAATAGATTTATACAGACATTCTCAAACCTACTGGCGGTGTGTCAAGAGGCGGTATGTCTGGATCAATAACACCACCATCGTATGACTCTACAAAGTCTTCTACAAACAAGTTGTAGTTTTCTTGTCTAGTCAAACAACGACCATAGATACGTACGGATGAAAGCATAGCATTGGAAATGGAACCCTCTGATTCTCTGAAACGACCTAACCAGAACTGAGTCTGGGAGATAACACCACCCTCCATGTAAACTGAATCAATATGGCACCCATTCAAGTAAACATGTAGCATTTTAATGTTTTTATCCCAAGCTAGAGTTATATGTTGCCAATCCTCCCAACCACCCATCCAAGCACCCTGATGAGCCTTAGTTATCTGTAAGTTTTCACTGTTAAAGGTGGCATCCCCAGCACGATACTTACCATAAACAAATACAGAACCGTCTTTGATACAAATCAAAGGTGATGTTTCTGAATCACAGGAGCCAAGAGAAGGTAAATCAATCCTATCCCTGTCAGCATTGCTCATCTTAAAGATCATTGAGAATGTATAGTCCTCAACACCCATACTTGATGCTGCCTCAGTCTTTTGATACTTATAAGTAGCATTTGCACTAGAGCCACCAAAAGATAGGGCCTTACCACGAGCAGTATCCGCTGTTACAAAGTCTGTACCAACCTTATGGTGAGTAAAGAACGTAGATTTGATGTAAGTGGGTGCAAAACTTTCATTTGTGGGTGTATTTACGCTAAAATCATGGAAAAGTAGTAAGGAAGGGTCAGTATCGGGGTTAAAATTGTTATCAAAGTCCCGATCATAGTCATAAACCACGTTATCAGTCTCAAAAGAGGCTGTTCTGGCATGATTGTAACGCCTAAACCTGACATTTGGGGCTGAAATTGGCAAACACTTACCATGAGCGGCTATAATGTTGGTAATGAGGCCCGGATGACCGAACATACAGGTAGCAGAAGAGTGATGCCAGTCTGCCAAGGCAGCAGCAATACTTTCAGCGTGGTATGGGGCTAATTCTTCTCGTACGGACTCATAAAACTTACCATTGTTATCCAAATCCCACCTAGCTTGGATAATCTGGGGTTCCTTTGTGAATGGGTTCTGTAATTCAGGGTCACTCATCAAGTAGGCATAATTATCTTGCATTGCCCTACCAATTGTATTGATAGTCCAATCTAAGTCTTTCAGGTGGTACTCAATACCCTCAAAAGCACCCCAACTAACCTTCCCATCATTGAGTGCGATTAATTTAATATCATGAATGCACTTAGTTGGGATGTTCTTAGCATAACCACCTTCTTCTAAGGCATTTCTCAACCAAAGGAAATACTCTCTGAATCTGTTGTAGTGTACACTCACTGTAGCATCAGAAGCACCTTGAGACCAAATGATTGGTAACATGATGTTAGCTGGATTAAGATCAAGGGCGTACTTCAATCTATCCAACAACATCCTACCAATTGGGGTTGTGGGGCCAATCCTACGACTGTTGTGGGAACAACGCATAGCTTCAGCATCATAAGTACCAACAAAGTTCTCATCACCAAAACCAGCAGAACCACGAGATGCGTTAACAATCATGATACCATAGTCTTCAGGAATGTATGGTAGTAGTGCTTGAGCCAAGTAATGACCTACACCTACCAAACCACCTGCTGTTCTGAATGGGGCAGGGGTAGACGTGCCTACATGATGTAGCTGCCACATTACATTGTGGGTACAATCTAGACAAGGCATGGACGGTATTAGTTCTTTGTTTGTTAATTCAACGGGTCTGAATAACCGATACTCATCACCATAACCTGATGCTTCCTTACTTATGTTGTGTTCAGCATGCCCATCTTGTAATTCATAAGAATCCTGCATACCTAATTGAACTAAGCGTGGATTAGGTGGTGGTAAGTGTGGAAGTATCTCTCCAAAACCTACAATACCGGATTGACCGGCTAAAGGTAGAATGTACCATTTCTTGGTTTTAAGTCTGGCAAGTTCTTCTTCTGGGGTTGTGGTTACGGGTGGTGTCACTCCTCCATCTTCACCTTCTAAACCTGCTATCCTCTCTTCTTGATTACTTACTTTTCTTTCAAGAATATCGACAGACCTGTTGGTTCTGATTATTGAGGATGAGTTGGCTGTTATTCTAGTACTCAAACTTGTATCATCAAAAGAAGATGAAATAACAACTGTACCTGCTCCATCATCTTTTTCTATTGCTACGTTAGTACCTGCTACAATATTTTCGTGTAGCATTTCATGTGGGCTTGTATTATAGTTGGCTAATCTGTATCCATGGTTCTGTCTAGCATCCATTCTATAAAGATCATCACCAATGCCCACTATATCGTGTTGTGCTTCTGTGTAATCATGTAAAAGAGGTAGCTCATGAACAGCTACCCCCTCCACTTCTTCGATTACTGCACCTTCAGGAACAATAATTTCTTGTATCATTAGTTAAATTAGTCTCCTCTTTCTCTTAGTGTAAAAGTTCATTTGTAAAACTATAAACCTTAGGCCATGAAAATCCTTCAATTATGTCCTCTCTTGAACCTGAAACAACATCAAAGAGAGAAATAGTATCATAATCATTAGGAGATGATGATGAACGATATAACACAGCACCATTGTCCGCCGTTAAGCGAATATTGGAATTAAAGTTAGCGCTGGCTAGTGGTGTTCTCGGCCCCTGAGAGTGTACAATACCCACTGTCTGTCCAGATACACTAACATGAACCCCACCTTCGAACAGCATTTCTGTTCCGTAGTTATCAACAAACACATCATTATAATTACTACTGAAACTTTGACTGTCTTTGGTTAGATAAGGAACCCAAGGGTAGTTCGGATGGAGGTTAATTATCAGACCCGGGGCCTCACCAGACACAGAAGTGATTATCTCTGATGTTGGTGGATCGTTTGCAGGCCCCTCTAAATAACCTAAATAGTGTAAAGACGGTCCTGTTGGGTTCGCACCTACATCCGTTATTTTTATCTCTGATAGTTGACAATTAAGTCCTATCATTACACTACTAACGAAGAAGATTATATCTCCGGCATCCGGTATGGTTTTCTTACAAGTCATAGAGAAGGTATTCATACCTATTTTCCAAGTACCACCCGATACACCATTGATAATAGGTATTTCATTCCACGCCTGCCAATAAGGGTCTTCCAAATTAGCTATAGTGCCATCAGAATTAAGACTGAGAGAGAATGTATCCGATTCATGTGTATGTTGCGGGCCCTGCCTCACCAGAACAACGCCAGCCAAGGAATCGTTAAGGGGATCCGGCACGTACAACCTCCCTTCTATTCTCATTTTCTCTCCTGACCAAGGAGGAAAAATAAGAGTTGTACTTACGTTAAAACGATAGTTGGGTGTCCATTTACTCTGTTCGACTGGTTTCTTTGAAGGTGCAATATTAAAGATAACTAAATCACCGTCAAGAGATTGCTCTAAGCTAACCAACGGATTATTCTTCTGGAAATCATCTGAGGCTAAAGATACACTACCATCACCTGAAGCGGACAAGGTGAAATGACAAACAAGCTCTTCACTCTTGCCGCCTTCAAGGAAGGGTGCATAATTAACGCAGGTAGCAACAAAATCTATGTTTCCTTGGAACGTACTGTCTATTGATGCAAAGAGGTGGGGATTATAATTAAAGTTACCCCTGCTGTTCTCAATACGCATAACCTTACCTTCCGCCACGGGAGATGTAATATCTATGGTTGTGTAATTTCCTTCATCTCTTGCTGCACTTTTCTCAGATAACTGGAAAAGGATATTTGCCTTGCTTGGATCTCTTATTGTAAAGAGTGCAGGATAGCCAAACTCCCTTTGATAATCTATTGCTTCCACAACAGAAGAAGAGGAAAACTTAAGCGCATCACTACTTGTAGTATCAGTGCATCCCAACTCAAGACCCTTTTTACTCTTAGCTTTGAAACCAACCTCCACCTCTGCCCCTTCTGGCATAGGAGGTACACCTGCCCTGTACAAATAGATTGCAGTTGATGGGTCTTCTACCTTAACACCCGCCACATAACCATCCGCAGAATGATTTGCTACGTGGGATTTACCAAATGTCAAGTAAGGAGACCAAAATTTACTTGGGTCTGCGGAATAATTGTCAGACTCTATAGGTATATCATAACCCTCTGGCGTCTCGAATAGAGTAAATTTTGGTTGCTTCGCTGAGTACACCACAGGCATATACGATAGTATAGAGCTAAGGTTATATGTGAAAATATTCAGTTCCTGTACATTACCAGTAAGACCTTTTGAACTACCTGGTCCTTCTGAACCAACAACAAAGACACCACCTCTTTTTACTTTCTTCTCATTAACAATCTTAACAGAGTTAGGGCCTAAACGCCAAGGACCATTTTTAACAGAATTTATTTCAAGTGTGCCAATTTCTGCTGAATCTGTCCACGTAGAAGATAAATCAGGGTTAATAATTAAAGGAGGGAAATTAGTCTCATCCTCAGGATAACGAAGTACAACACTTGTCTTCCCTGCTTCAGGAGCAGCCAAAAGAAACACCTCACATGCTACAGCAAACTTAGACCAACCCTTCCAAGGTCTTGTATTAAAGTAAGTATTACCCGCAGCCGTAGAGTACAAGGACCACTTATGATTTTCCATAATGATGAATTCAAGATCATTGCCTTTCTTCTGTACAGAGAAACCCATTTCAGCGAGAGATTCAGCATCTGCAATGGTGTAACCACCCAAACCATCTAGAACAATTTTAAAGGACCCTCCTTCTGTTCTACTGCTTCTCCGCCTCGCAAAACCAGAAACAACATAACTTGAAACTTGGAGTGTTATGGTCTCTGCAACCACCTTAGGTAAGGACATAAAATCAACAGGGGTAGTGTTGGGGTCGTTAGGGTCATTGTTTATTGTCTTTCTCTTCCCGTAACCCTGCGGAGGGGTTATTTCAACTACAGTGTAGCTCTCAGCACCAGCATACACTGAAGAAGGGCTAACCACCAAGGAAATAGCTAATGTTTCCTCAGGCGTCAATGGAGGTTTAATGTCAGCTATTATGGTGTTACCTGCTCTTAAAAAGTCTGTCCTGAAAAGAGGAGGGAGCTGCACATCCGAGATGGTAAAATCACCTCCTTGAGTTGGGGTAACTACAAAGGACCCCTCAAAAGTGGTAAGAGAATTAGACGCATCACGATCCTTCTTTTTGACAGTAATTGTTTTAGGTTCTTTGTCCTTATTCTTCACGTTTAGTAGTAGTTGAGGGTAGAAGGATAAATTACCTTCAAGATCACTGGTACGGTTACTCATGGTTACAGTATTACCACCAGCCTCGGCAATTATTGTGGAGTAAGCAGGAGTATTCGGTAATGCCAAGGATTGGAGACTTAGCTTCAGGAAGATATCCGTATCTGCTTCTCCTTTGGGCGGTATCACGTTGAAGGTACTAGGGTAACTTATTTTATTCATGACGTCTTCTTTTGTACCTGAGGTAAGTGTATAGGTAGCCTCATACTCTGTGACCTCTTTTGCAACCAAATCTACTATTCCGTCTATTGAAGTTATTCTTGTACCTATAGAGTTCCTAAAAGGTGTTGTTGAGTCAATGTTCAAAACCACATCATCACCCCTAAAAGCAACACCACTCATAAAGAAAGGACCAGAATCAACAAGCTTACCAGAGAAATCAGATAGATAACCTTGATTATCTCCTTCAAGGTAAGGTGTCCAAGGAGGTTTAGAGGGTGAGGGAGGTGAATCACCAGAATCTATAAGCAAAGCCTGTCCTGAGATGACTTCAAGAACAGAATCTTCAACAGGAGCATATATACCCTCTAATACAGAGGGGATGCTTTGAAGTACAGTACCATCTGCTGCCGTAATTTTTAAATCCGTTAGTTGGCAGTTGGGTATGGAAGGAAAGTTATTATAAGAGTAATACCCAAAAGATATTATCAGGGGTTCCGTAATGTCAGTAAAAGCATTTGCTTTAGCCCCAATGGAGAAAGTATTCATACCCAGTTTCCACTTACCTCCGGGAACACCATTAATGACGGGCAACTCATTCCGCTTCTGCCACTCCTCACTAGACTGACCGGTAAAGACATGGCTGTGTTGCACTACATCCAAGTAAAGACCTCGAAATCTAGCAGACAACTGAGCATTCAAATGAATGTAATTACACAAGACAACACAAAGCTCATCTGTAAGAGGGGTCAGGATGTTGAGTTTCCCTGATACAGTGAAGGGATTTGTATGGTTTTCAAGGGGCAGACTCTGAATATAGGTAGAGTTGTCAGTTCTATAATTCACTGTCCACTTTCTTGAAGGGGGTGTTTGTGGTGCCTTAAGAGTAAATGTTAGTAGTTTCTCTGTTTGCACCAAGGATAATACACCGCCCCGAGGATCAAAGAATACCTCTGATATACTAAAACTACCTAAACCATCAAAGTTAAGAATAAAACTACCAAAGTGAGGATCACTCTCTGTACCATCAGGAAACACCTCATAACTTCGGACAGAAACAGTAATTGCCTTGCTAGTCCCTTGCCATAAAGAGAATAGGGTTTTAGTCTCTATAGCAACTTTATTGTCAAAGACAGTTTGATAGGAGAATTCAGGGGCATCGAGAATTACCTTGATATTATTTGCAAGTGTAGCAGAATCAGCAGATAATGTAGCTGTTACCCTAGTCTTCTCGCTGCTTGGTGTTGGGATGAGATCAAACACAAAAGGGAAGGAGAGGGTTGTTTTAGCTTCTTCTATGTCGCCAGTTAAGAGATCAAAAATAGCATAATTTGGAACTATAGAGGAACACTTCAAAGTCACATTCCCGTTAGTAGAGGCTACCCCAAGACCCAACTCCCACGGAACCTGTACTTCTGTTCCTTGAGTATAGAAGTATACCTTATCATCTTTTACACCGATACCATCAATTACATCCAAACCATGGTCTGGATCATATTGTGTTGCAGAGGAAGCGTAGCCTTGGTTGTCCTTCTGAAGATAAGGAAGCCAAGCTATTGAAGAGTCTATATTATAAAGAGACATACTCTCACGCCCAATCTCTTCTTCTATGTATGTCTTTGTAGGTCTCTTCTCAGAAATAAGCACGTCTTCATGTTTTTGTATTACTGCCGTGCCTGCTATATTAGTTATTTGAACTTCAGATAGTTGAGCTTTTGGCATGGACTCAGTATAGAACCTTCCCACCTGAAAATAAAAAGAAGACTTCACACGCTTACAAGTTGCGGAGAAGGTGTTCATACCTAGTTTCCAATTACCACCCACCACACCATTAATTGTCGGTATTTCATTCCAAGACTCCCACAATGGGTCTCCTCGTCCACTAAAGCTGAGGTCTTTCCGAACATCAAGATAAAAACCGTCAAGAGGGTTGTCAAGAGAATTACGAGCAGTACGTGCAAGAATAATATTTTGCTCCAAATCAGGGCGTATACTAAAGAGATATAACTTACCAGTAACAGTGAAACCTTCAGAACCAAGAATAGGTCTACAAGAGTAATAGGCATTTTCAAGATAATTGGGAGTCCAAGCAGGGATCGGAGGAGGGTTATAATTAATGACGAACTTTAATACGTCCCCTTCTTGCGTTATAGTAACACCCGAATCAGTGCCTTCTATATGGAGGTCCTCAAGAGTGAAACCACCAAAACCATCAGCATAAAGTTTAAAACCACCATAAGTGTGCCCCACTTCAACCCCACCCCTGTAATAGTATATTTCAATGTCTATTGTAGGGGACTCTTCCAAGTACTCGTGTATGTACAGGTATTTTGCTATTGCAGGAGTACCCGGCTTGGTGTCGAACATATAATTAAACTTTTCATCCCAATCAAGTAGGGACACCTCAACAAAATCTAGTTCAGATGTGGAGACGGATGCAGTATCTAGTTGAACCCTCACTACTGTATCAATTCTCGTAGGTTCGATGTAGTCGAAGGATCTAGGATAAGAGAAGCCGTCTTGTATTTCTTCATCGGTCCCCTTGAGTTTATCACAAGGCATAAAAGATCCTGTCTTGTGTAGGGCCCTCATCTCTGCACCGTTGTCAGCCCTAAACACCATAGCTGGTCGCCCGTAAATACGCAAAGGGGACTGTCCAGAGACATCCAGCAATGCAGTTCCATCACCCAAGAATTTTACTTTTTGCATGCTGTAGCCTCTACCTGGCGCTGCCGCAGGTATCCACTCAAGCTCCCTACCCTGAAAACTACCACTGGATTTTTCATCCTCTGATAGGATAGTTGTTTCCTTTGGTGCCCACATTGCTTCTTTTGTAAGAGAATAAAACCGAGAGTTAGCTGGGTTGTCCATGTCTTCGAGTCTTAAGTTTATTATTTGACCTTTCATGTTGTAGTAGTCATTAACACCCTGAGAATAGTTTGCTCTTCCGAGAGACCAAGGGTATAGAGACAAAGATCGGTTACCCACAATTTCAAATGTGTTATATCCCAGTTTCCAGTTACCGTTCACGATACCGTTTATTTTAGGAAATTCACTCAAAGAAGTAACCACATAAGGGGTTGAGTCTTGATTTACCCCTAACACAAGACCTTGGGTATCACTAGAATAACGTAGATCGAAGATAACCTGTACCCACTGACTATCAATAGTGTATAGGAATACCTCGCCCGTTATCTTTGGAGCATCAGCAGTCCAGCGAGTCATTTCGAAGTAATCTGTTCTGTCCCCAGAGAAGTAGGGTGTCCACTTCACAAGCGGTGGTGGGGTAGGTTCTCTTAGGCTGAACACAATTGTATCATTACCACCCTTAGAAATAGAGATGTTTTCTTCATCAAAGGTTTGAGAAATAATATCAAAATCGTTAGCACCATTTATCTGTATAATAAAAGAACCCTTACCTTTGGCTGGATAAAGTTGACCATTCACAACTACCTGACTCTCTATTGTAAAGTTTACAGTCTTCTCTAACTTATCTGCAAGTAAAGCAAAGACGGAAGGGGTGGTGTTTGTGGTATCCTTACTGCTAAGTTCACTAGGTGCTGTCCACAAGTCTTGAGAAGCAACAGTTACATCTATGTAGTTGGAGTTTGATGTTACAGAGTTTGAGCTTACAGCTAATTTCAACTCCATACCTATCTTAGGTTGTAACACAGAGAATACAGTAGGAGATGCAAAACCAGACATTATTTCTTCATCTGTACCTGATACCATATCAAATAGGTACACCTCAGAACTAGCCAAGTAACCTGAACACTCTATCTCTGCACCTCTTTCGGATACCAAGGTAGTCTTAAGAATAGGATCAAAAGAGGTTCTATTCGGACCTGAATCTGGAGCAGTCTTTGCAATCCTTACTTTTGAAGCATAATCAATGTAAAGACCTTTTTGGAAGTTTGAATCTGTTTTATCAGCCAAGTAACCTTCGCCATACTTAAGCAAAGGAACCCAAGGAGACGTAAGTCCAAACATATTGAGATCTGCCACTGTGGGTTTACCATTCAAAGTACCAGCAACTGTGGACGCACTCGCTGGCATCGTCTCAGAGTTCACACTAAGAGGAAGAGATAAAACCATAGCCCCATCACTACCTACCATATTAAAATCGTAGATTTGACCATCCAGACCGCCATCACCAGAATAACCTATCCAGATCTTCCTGTTGTTGGACATGTCTGCTGTACAAGTGATTGATACCGTATTATAACCTACACGCCACTTACCACCAGCGACACCATTGATAATAGGTAGCTCATGAGCACTCTCCCAGTCAGCATTGCCTTCACCAAAGAATGTTAAATCAGGTTCTACCGTTAGATAGGCACCGGTACTCATCACCCCAGAATCTCTGGCATCTAACAGTGTCTGTCTTTCTTTTGGAACATCTCTGATAACAACACTGAAACTAATTGTGGTATTGCCTGTACCTGTCCAAGAACTCCAAGAGGCTCTTGTTTTTTCTACACTTTGGAAGTTGGGAACCCAACGAGGAGGAGGAGCAGGTGCTTTCACAGAAAACGTGTTTGGATATGAAATGTTATCTTTTATTTGTTGGACTGTACCTTGAACAACCTCAAACACAGCATAATCATCGGAGGTAGTTGCATCAGTACACTTCAGTGTTACATTGTTTGCACCTAAGATTTCTAACCCAACAACCCAAGCAATAGAGGAAGGAGGAGTACCTGTCTTAGCCATACGCACTTCAGTATCACTAACAATATGTATGCCCTTCTCAAAAGGAGCAGTAGAGTTATTACTAACGTAGGCTTTACCTCTTCCAAGTTGTGGAACCCATGGATTAGCATCGTCTAAACCTATTACAGGGATGCTCACACCCTGCACCAACTCCTGAACAGTTGTAGCATTGGGAGCTATAAATGCTAACTCTTTTAGTGGTAAGTCAAGTTTCAAATCTTCTGTTGTTGCATCATAAACCTTCAAATCATATAGTTGTCCTTCTAAAGAATAACTATCGTCTACCTTGTCTGCACCGAAGCTGAGTGTATCCGCAGAAGCAACCTTACCTTTGATGGTGAACGTATTGTGACCTAAACTCCATTTACCACCTGTAAGACCATTAATAATAGGTACTTCATTAGTAGACTCCCAACCAACATTGCCCTCACCAAAGAATGTTAAATCAGGCTCTACCGTCAAGTAAAGACCAGCCGGATTAGCTTGATCTGTTCTTTGATCTACAATTGTGAACCTCTTACCGATGATAGGTGCTTTATCAATAAACACACTACCAGATACTTCGGAAATACCTCCTGCTTTCGTCCAAGTAGGTAGTACGATGCTAGTTTTATTCTTAGTCTGGAACTTAGGAGTCCAAACAGGAATAGGTTTAGCCACCTCAGGAGTCGGTTTACTCCAGAAAGGCATCCAACCCTGATTCTGTACAAAACGCTCTGCCTCTAGTATACGCTCTCTGTCTGATGGATTTTCAAGGGGTGTGAATGAAACAGGGTCTTCAGGTTGATTCTCTGCTTTTATGGTGAAGTCGTAAGAGTAAGAGTTATTAACAAGATCGTCCCTATCTATGAGGTTTACCTTCCTGAATTGACCAGCAAAAGGTCCAAGGGTAATCGAAGCATTCCAACCAAGTAACTCTATCTTAAGATCCAAAGAGAATGTATTCATACCTATTTGCCACCTACCGCCCACTACACCGTTTATTACGGGTAGGTCTTGGTCATTCTCCCAAGCTTTATCTCCCGGACCACGGAAGGTTAAGTCTGGTTGAATCGTAAGCTCAGCCTCTGAGCCCCACTCCTTAAAAACGAAAGCCCTGTACTCACTAGGGGCTGCGGCTAAATAGAACTCGCCCTCTATTCTTGGCCTCTTAACGGCCCATATAAAATCAAAATCAGTGGAGAGGTGTGTACCCTTATCACGAGCATGAACATTTCCATAATGCATCATGTTCAGACCCCAAAACCTTTTATCCGCAGGGGTGTCATCTTTGTCTGGGCAAAGAAAGAAAGTAGAGGGATATGCAAAGGAATTTATAATATCCTTCTTACCGAAATAAGGGGTAGACCATGGATCCCATGTGGTCTTAAAGGTGGCAAACCCTGTTGCTAAATCCTTTGCTAAGCAAGTCAGTTGCAATCTGCCATCTAAACTCATTAAGATTGAACCCACCTTCAAAACAGGTCCAAGAGAGGAAGTAGGGGCTTCAGGGTTGTTGATAAGTGCTAGACGAACCTCTTCAAAACTAACGAAATTAACACCTCCCTCGAACTGATCCTCGTTATAATCATTAACAAAGAAAGTGTTGTAGTCTAAGGTAGGAATCCAATCATCCTTAGGTTGGAAGTTAACAAATACTAACTTACTCTCCTTCCCTGTTTCTTCGTTTGTTGTATCGCTCGTTATGAATTGTTCTTCTGGTTTGAATTTTAAAGGAAGAACACAAGAATACGTTTGAGTGTTTTCTGGGTACTTATTATCTATGAAGTTTATTTCATGTATTTGACCTGTAAAACCATTTGTTGTTGTGTAGATACTAGCACCTACTGAGAATTCCTGATCCACATATATTGATTGCCTGCATGTGATGCTGAAGGTGTTTATTCCTAAACACCAATTACCACCTATAGTACCATTAATCACAGGAACCTCATTCCACTCTGACCAATCATCATCTCCTCTGCCATGGAATGAGAAGTCTGGTTCTATTGTCAAATAAAGCCCATCATTCTTTCCTAGAGTGTTCCGAGCATCCAAGAGTGTCCAACTAACCTCTGGTTTAGACGGTATGAAGATTGTACCTGTGACTGTGAGGGAAGTGAGTAACTGCCTATTGCTCAAACTAAAACTTCTATTCTCGCTAGTTTTAAAGTAAGGAACCCAGTTTGTGGTTTTAATCGGAGGTATGACAGTAAATACATTTGGTAGCTGCAAAGCTTGTATCACTTTGTTATCACACTCTGCAAAGTGGAGGGTTTTATTTATTGTGTCTACTTCTGTGACCCTCGTAGAGACATGCCCATCACTAGATATGATTTGGCTGCCTCGTGGAGCCCAGCTAGTATCATACACCATTAACCGGCAATCAAGTCTGCCTTGGTCTCCAATAGCACCAGAAGAGTAATAACAACCTCTGCCGCCACGGACCCTTGTTTCGCCAATCTCTAGTTCCTCTGGAGGAGAACCAGTGAAGGCACAAGATTGTTCGGGTTCGTGCATATAGGGGTCAAAGGCACCATAATAACTGTACTCCATTGTGTCAAAGCCAATCATACGGGCACTGCCACCATTAGGAGGCTCACAAGGTAGTAAGGTTATGGATGGTGTGACTATTTCAGTATCGGAAGGGCTAATAGTAGCTGTTTCTACGGTTAAGTTATAGAAGCGAGAATTATCCCTATCAACATAATCAGTCAGTCGTAGGTCAGATACGCACTTACCATTCTTAAGTCCTTGAGTCCCATCCTTATCCCCAATGTAGAAACCAGATTCAAATATTTTCCTATTGATAGCTTCCAATGTAATGTCGAAGATACCATCAACTATAATATGTATTTGAGAGTCCAGTCTGATGCTTACATCATAGAAACCCAAGGGCAAGGGTATGGGTGATTGCCATTGCACACCATGAGCATTCAAACGCATGTATCCTTCTGAAGTAACTTCAAACTTGAATAAATCACCATTTACTTTGTCTATTATTGGTGTGAATGTTTCGGCTGGACTTCTGTTGAGCAGTTTAAAACCTATTTCAAATTCTTGAGCAGCATCGCCTCTAGGTTTCCAAACAGGAACATCAACATATGTACCAGATTGGAAACTTGGAGACCAACCAATCTTTGGAATTACATCTGGAAGTTTAAAGACTACGGTACAGGATTTACAACCTGTTACACTTAGGGCGGGAAGCAAATAAAACTGTTGATAGTTTTCTGGTATAAGTTCATAACCAGAACCCGTAATTATGGTTTTCTCTGGCCAATATACTTTCTGTTGGTCAACCTCTATTATTTTCTTACCTATTGTCTGCATGAAGCGTCTGGTAATTTCAGAAGTTGTTACATCGTAATAGGAGAAACACAAACCAACAGGCTCATCAACTTTATCTTCTTCAAATTCCTCAACACCCTTGTTAAAAACAATGTCTTCAAGTGTAAACTCTAAAGTAAGATCAGAATCCTCTTCTAAGTTATTGGTTAAGAATAAGGTACTTGGAATGATGGAATTAGGAGTACAAACCCATCTTTCCTTATTATCTTCTATTGTTCTCTTCCAAGCACCCTCGCCATAACCAGACATCTGTCTGGTATTTTTTACGTCAAGGAAGTCTACTGGAGGAAGTGCAGAGGGTGATAATAACACCCTCTTGCGATTAGTATTGTAGTTAGTCATAATTGGTTTGTTTATCTCCTAACTTTATTAAATTTATTAAAACATAAAATAACACCCTCCTTACGGAGGGGTTATTGTAAAAACATTCGGGTAGCCAAAACCTTGCTGGATTTCGTGGTCAGTCCCTGTACCTGAAGTCTGCACATACGCAGCTCCTTCAGCCTTTACAGTAACTACCCGAATTACCCCATTACTTGCGGTAAGGCTATCACCTAGATTCACAGCCCGTGTATATAAGTAACCTATCTTAGTCTTATGTATACCGTGCTCCCAATTTTCGTCTGTCACGTTGTTTAAGTAACCTTCACCTTCTTCCAGATGAGGAACATAAGGGGAAGTTGTACCAAAGTTTACTGCCGTGCCTGCTGTCAAACTCACTACTTCATAGACAATACTGAATGAGCTTGTCTTTGGTCTGACATTCAAAGCACCTGTTCCAGAAGTAAGAACAGTCTGTAAACCAAGTTTTGGTATGTTTACGCCCCTACCATCCAAATAACCTTCACCCTTCAGCGATTTAACATCTATTAAAACATAAGCACCAGCACTACTGGCAGCAGCACCAGTACGATACTGCGAGTTTTGACCTGTAGTGACGGTTATGTCGAGAGTGTTGCCTATTATAGATGTAGCCTCTACGCCGCTTTGGCGTTCAAGTGTAATACCTTTACCATCCCCCAATGTATCCCTCGCCACTGTCCCAGTGGGCATCTTATGAGATGTTTCAATGATGGGGTAGAACCGGGAGTTAGATGGATTGTCTAGGTCTGTGAGACGTAGGTTTGAGATTTGACCTTTAAAGTTTCCATCTTTAGTAGATGTTCTAGCCCCAATAGTGTTGAGTGCCCATATAGGCAGTTCAATAGTGTTCCAACCTACCTTGACAGGATAGCGAACATCTCCTCCTCCTGTATTGCATAGGATACTTCCACTGGAGATATAGGCTAACACCACCCTTCCAGCGCCCCTCCCATCTACAAGTATCTGAGTGGGTTTAGTGTCCGGTACATAGAAGTCAAAACTAATGNCATCATCTTTTTCTATTGCTACGTTAGTACCTGCTACAATATTTTCGTGTAGCATTTCATGTGGGCTTGTATTATAGTTGGCTAATCTGTATCCATGGTTCTGTCTAGCATCCATTCTATAAAGATCATCACCAATACCTACTATATCGTGTTGTGCTTCGGTGTAATCGTGTAAAAGAGGTAGCTCATGAACAGCTACCCCCTCCACTTCTTCGATTACTGCATCTTCTGGAACAATAATAATTTCTTTCATAATTTAACGAGTATCTACTCCTTTCTGTTATAAATTTAAATAACTAGGGTAAGCGTTACCATTTAATTACCAGTTTCATCTGGAGTAGTCCATTCTGGTGTTTGCATTAACAACTCAGCTTCGGTTTGGGATAGGTGCACTACAGCAGGGATATCTTCCCAGATACCTGTGGCAATACCCAACATACCATCTACACTCCGACGTGGATTATGAGGATGACATACAATCTCATGGTCTTCCTCTACATCAGGAATACGTGCAATGTTCATGTATGTAAATGCTGTATACAGCTTTGACTCTTCCACCTTACACATCCTATGCTTTTCCAACCATTTGGTGGTGGCATCTGGATATTCAGGGTTTGAATTAAAGTGTGTGCCACAGTCACACACATATCTTACTGATCCCAAGCTATCTGGTTTACTCTCTTCCATAAATTACTCCTTAGGTGGTGTGATTGTGAAGACATTAGGATATTCGAAACCAGCTTGTATTTCTTTATCTGTACCATTAATAATTTCATAATCACCATTATCCAGTTCATACCCTAATAACTTAACAACTGCCCCATTCCAAGCTGTAAGAATACTATCTTTCTTAGGACGAGAATCAGTAAAGTGATTGTTAAAATATAAATAGTGATCACTAGTACACACTCCATTAATTATACGGTAGGAGGTTTTTGAATAATTACTTACATGAGCTGTAGTAGAACTAAGTAAAGGTACATAAGCATCATCTTTATCAGTATCACTGTATTTAATAAATTCACCATCCATACTACCATCAGGATGTAAACTATCTTTTACAACCATAGTTTCAGGTTGTTTCCCAGATTTTGTTGTAAGAGTGTAATGACGAGAATTACTAGGGTCTGTTAAATCAATTAGCTTAACATTGGATATTTGACCTAACCAAGTATTAGCAATACTACTACCCCCCGATGCACCTAAACGGTCGAAAGCATATTCACCTATATCAGAACCTGTAATGCGTATTTTATGGAAACCTACAGTAGCTTTAATACTTCCTGTATCACCCCCCGGAATAACAATATCGTCTATAGTTGTAACTACACCCGGTAATGAACTAGTTCTCCAATTTCCAAATTTAACGAATGTCAGTATAGACTTATATGTATCCATTGCTGAAGATGATGTTATAACAGCAATTGCACCTCTATCCCCACGGTAAACATCAATCTCAATTTCAAATGCACCCACAGGTTTCCAAGAAGGGAAATCAATATACCTAGTAGATCTACCTATAAATGAAGGAGTCCAAGTATGTTCCCTATAATCAGGATGATCTGGGTCATCTGGCTTAATGACTTTGAAAGTGTTGGGGTATTGGAAAGCGTGTTGAATCTGTTCAGTAGGTGCAGTGCCTATATACTCAAAAGCATCCGTACCAATCGGTTGTACAACATGACATGAAACACCTCCAGCAGAGATTAAAGAATCTGTGGGGAAGTCGGTATTACGATTCTTAAACGACCCGTATACCCTATTAAGAGCTGTAGAGTTAAGCCAATTACGTGATGTGTCTACACCCCTCAACCACGGCGAAGATGTGGTGTACTCACCACAGTATTCCTCCCGCTCTCCCAACAAGGGGACATACGATTGCACATCACCAAAGTTTACCAAAGTACCATGCTGAGCACTAGGTCCCCAATCAGCCAACCTAGTTGTAGTGTGCATAACAACATCAGTACTGTCTGGGTCTACGTAATCATAAATGATTCCGGGGTAGAATCTGGAATTACTTGGGTTGTCTAAGTCTGTGAGACGTAGGTTTGAGATTTGACCTTTGAAGAGGTTGCCAGAGGTACTAGAACCATGCATACCTATTCTTGTAATATTAACTGACGCACGCAATGTAAAACTGATCGTATTAAGACCAGCAGTATACTGTACTGCATTATTTTTCACCTCTTGTCCATTCACACGCAAATTACTGCCGAGAAAGTACCACTTTCTACTTAGTAATCTAAGTTGATCCACACCATTAAGCGTACCGGACAAAATGAAATCATTAATTCTGCCTTCGGGAATGTAGACATCTAGTGAAATCTCATTAGCCCCTTCTGGTTTCCACTCAGGTATCTCAACATAACTATTAACACCGTTATAATTAGGAGTCCACTTGGTGTTAGGTGGGTTAGTCAAGTAATCCCTATAAGATTCATCGGAGGGGTCAACAACATTGAAAACATTAGGGTACTGGAATGTTTGTGGTATTGGTGTATCTGCTTTCATAGTCTCAAGACTATTGTTATCATCCCCTGTGGCGGGTTTAACCATAATGTGTTCTGTTTTGTTGTAATCAATAAGAACAGAAGCAGTAGGTATCTCAAGTTTAGCTTTACCATTATAAGAACCAATTACATTAGTCTCAGATGTACTGGTTAACATTTGTAATGGTTTGATTCCTCGTGTGTAGTCTTCATCATTCTTATAACCATTGTATGCTTGCTGTTTACCTAAGAGCGGTACGTATGGTTGTACATCACCAAAGTTCTTGAGGATACCATGTGTTACCTCTTGTATAGATATGTTTGAGAAGTGTATCGTCGCCCCTGCGGTCGCCGAGGTGTAAAGCTCTAGCTGACGATCGTCATTAGACATCAATAGGAACTCTTTTGTTCCATTACTTCCCTTGGTAAAGTTGACGTACTCATCGAGCCCGTTCCTGTAAGGCATACCAGCGTTGCCTGTATTCCCCTCTACAGTGAGTGATACTTTGTATACCTTCCCAATCTCCCAAGCATCACAGACTGTAGGGGAGTATCTGATCGCGTCAGAACCTTCAAGGGTATATTCTGTAAACTTTGCTAACTCCTTAGGCTTACACCACTCATCCACCAGTACAGTTGAATCAGGCATTACTACATTGGTATCATCCGGGTTAACGTAACTGTAGATGATACCTGGATAAAATCTGGAATTAGATGGGTTTTCTTTGTCGATGAGTTTTAGGTTGGAGATTTGACCTTTGAAGAAATTGGCAGTACTCAGATATGTTCCGATGTATGCATACCCATTAAGATGAGCTGGGTACGTAGCACTCAGTTTAATTTTATTCAAACCTATTGTTGGTTTAGAAGAAGGTTCTATCACACTATTGGGTAGATTTGTCAACCAGCAGGGCGAGTCATTGGTGTCTTGAAAAGCTAAGGACGCCCCACCCACCCCACTTAAAATATGTGTCCAAGAGGACTTAATCTTAGAGATGTAAACATCGCATTCAACCTCAAATGCTCCGGTAGGTTTCCACTCAGGTATCTCAACGTATGTGTCCGTACCGTTGTAGTTGGGTGTCCATGCATTT
>NTHP01000959.1:26599-38676 GCA_003416845.1 Oplegnathus fasciatus | reverse complement strand
AGCAGTAGGTATCTCAAGTTTAGCTTTACCATTATAAGAACCAATTACATTAGTCTCAGATGTACTGGTTAACATTTGTAATGGTTTGATTCCTCGTGTGTAGTCTTCATCATTCTTATAACCATTGTATGCTTGCTGTTTACCTAAGAGTGGTACGTATGGTTGAACATTACCAAAGTTATTGAGGATACCGTGTGTTACCTCTCTAATCTGCACTGAAGTTATCTGACAGGTTCGAGCATTAAGGTCAAAATACCGTGAAGTACTTCCGCTACCTGTCTTAACGGGAGACCACTTATTCAGGGTACAAAACGTCCACGCTACTCCCGCTGATGTAACGCTAGGACGGTCTGCCCCTGTTCCAGTGAAAAGTACTTCGAGTGTAGAATCACTTCTAGGGGGCTTGTCGAAAGCTACACTACGCAGTACCCCTGTGAATGGAGTGGTGTATTCTCCTAAATCCTCTGGCGTGCACAATTCATCCACCAGTACAGTTGAATCAGGCATTGCTACATTGGTATCATCCGGGTTAACATAACTGTAAACGATACCAGGATAAAATCTGGAATTAGATGGGTTTTCTTTGTCGATGAGTTTTAGGTTGGAGATTTGACCTTTGAAAAACTCTGTTAAAGAGGGTGTGATATACTCCATACAACCAACATATGCAACACCTCGGGGCATGGGCGCAGTGGTACTTAATGCATATACAGACAATCCATCTAAAAATAAGGATACATTAGTTGGCGTACGAACGAGGCGTAGCGTCGAGAAACCAACTTTAACTGGGACCCCTGTACTCACAACCCCCCCATAACCTAACCTATAACCATCTGTTGTAAAACCCACAAAGAATCTGTTAGTAGCTGAGTCATGTGCACCCCCAACTATCTCTTGCGTACTGGTAGGGCTTATAGGTANTTCATCCACCAGTACAGTTGAATCAGGCATTGCTACATTGGTATCATCCGGGTTAACATAACTGTAAACGATACCAGGATAAAATCTGGAATTAGATGGGTTTTCTTTGTCGATGAGTTTTAGGTTGGAGATTTGACCTTTGAAATATTGCGATGTCCCTCCTTGCGACCCGATACACATCAAACTGTTGGGTGGGCTGGTATCTGTGCTGAATTTTATATGGTGAAACCCTTGGGCAGCAGGTGTTGATGATTCTGTCATATCCGGTATTACTAAATCATCCACTATCCAAGTACCACCTACAAAACCTGTAGTAAGTCTGCCCTCCCCTACAAATAATCTAGGATTTAAACCAGAGGAGGAGGATTTTACTCGAAAATCCCATATAGCTTGATTAGGGCTGTCTTTACTAGAGTAAACATCACACTCAATCTCAAACTCACCTTCAGGTTTCCACTCAGGAATACTCACATAACTGTTTGTACCGTTATAATTAGGAGTCCATGCATTTTCCCTGTAATCCGGGTGATCAGGGTCAGAAGGTACAATCACAGAAAAAGTATTAGGATACTGGAATAGTTGTTTATTTTGTATCTCATCTCTTAACTTAAGATCATTAGCGGTACTACCAGCAAGTACTGTGTAATAATATTCTTCACCACCCTCGTACCCATTTTCCTCAGCATCATCTTTTTTTCTACTCTTGATGACACTCTTATTAGGTATCTCAGTAGGAACAAAACTACCTTCTTGAGGTGAAGTACCACCCTTTGATTTTACCAATGTTCCATCTTTAGAAATACCACGAGTAAAGGAACCATTACTCAAGGTTTCATTACTAGCAAAAACACTCTTATTGTCCTCAAGCAAAGGTACAAATGGTTGATCTGAACCAAACCCATGCATCAACCCATGTGTTGTTTTAGTAACGGTTACACCAGAAACATCCCCTTCAAAACCATCATTACCTGTAAACAATACCTTAACGCCATCAACTGGAATAAGATAATCAGCCCTAGTGCCATCACCCTCAAGTCTATCTGCTTCTAAGCCACCTATTGAGCCTGACTCATAATTGCTAACTGTGTACTCTACTCTTACTGTCCCATTATAAGGCTCTGGTAGTAAGTACTCAGTAACAGGTTGACTTTTCTTTTCTGTATACTCCAAGTAATTAGCATAAGCATCTGTGAATAATACCTCACCTTTACACAATGTATCTTCCAATACAACTGTGTCTGGCATTAAAACATTATTAGTTTCAGGACTAACATAAGAATGAATAATACCGGGATAAAATCTGGAATTACTTGGGTCAGTTAAGTCGGTGAGTTTTAAGTTGGAGATTTGACCTTTGAAAGAATCAACACTGTTGTACCTTAAACCTAATTGTACGACTCGCCCTTTCCAAGGAGAGGTACGCCCAACTGGGATAGCTATTTTATGAAACCCTGTTGTGAGATGTGTAGCTTGTACTCCGTCTACATGTACCACCCCGTAACCTGATTGCAACCTACCCTTAGAGTCCATAAATAGATACCCAGCCCCCAGATCATCTACTGCCCGCCCCTCTAATAAGTACTGTATATTAGACAAGACACTTATGTAAACATCGCACTCAATCTCAAACTCACCCTCTGGTTTCCACTCAGGGATACTGACATAACTATCAACACCATTGTAATTCGGAGTCCACTTTGTATTGGGGTCAATACTCACAGGGCTCATAACCATGGAGTCACTTACGGAGAACCGAGAACATAACCCACCATGAAGTTCTTCTGAAATTTGAGCAGTAATGGACACATTAAGAAAATCTAGGATGGGGTCATCTTCATCAACAATGTATTGAAGGTCTAACTCATAAACCTCAGGAAAAGGTACAAGACCACTAGATACTTTCTTTTGTCCCTCAATAAACCAAGTAATGTATTTACCTTCAAGACCTACACCACTCAAGGAAAGTTTAAGTGTATCATCTGCAAATGGATTCAAAAANAATGTATCTTCCAATACAACTGTGTCTGGCATTAAAACATTATTAGTTTCAGGACTAACATAAGAATGAATAATACCGGGATAAAATCTGGAATTACTTGGGTCAGTTAAGTCGGTGAGTTTTAAGTTGGAGATTTGCCCTTTGAAAAACTCACCTGTTACAGAAGAAGCACCTAGCTGCAAGAAGCGTTGAGACTTCTCTGCATTCTTAAAGGAGATTTTAACACTATTAAAGCCCAACTTAACGGGAATCGGATCATTACTGTAGGAGGAAATAGACTTAGAGACCGCAGAGTAGTATACGAAACCATGCGAGTACACTGGGCTACTTACGCTTCGCCCCTCTAAGATATAGCCGTTAGCGTCCCTAGCAATATATACCTCAAACTCAACCTCAAAGGCTCCAGCAGGTTTCCACTCAGGAATACTAACGTATGAACTTCTACCATTATAATTAGGAGTCCACTTTGTATTGGGGTCAATACTCACAGGACTCATAATCATGGAATCACTTACGAAGAACCTAGAACATAATCCACCATGAAGTTCTTCTGAAATTTGAGCAGTAATGGACACATTAAGAAAATCTAGGATGGGGTCATCTTCATCAACAATGTATTGAAGGTCTAACTCATAAACCTCAGGAAAAGGTACAAGACCACTAGATACTTTCTTTTGTCCCTCAATAAACCAAGTAATGTATTTACCTTCAAGACCTACACCACTCAAGGAAAGTTTAAGTGTATCATCTGCAAATGGATTCAAAAACTTAGTGGGGTACTGTTTAACAATCTTAGCTTCAGGTGTGATAAGTGCAGTAGCAGCTACTTTGTTAAGTTGAACCTCATGTTTATAAGTAACACTACCAATATCAGGTACTTCCAAATCACAATAAATAAAGAATGAATTACCACCTTGTTTCCAGAAATCCTCATTAACCCGTAAAGACAAACCAGAATAGAACCAACCCTCATGCGATTCAGAAGGATCTTCATGTTCTTTAATGAACCTGTTATCAGGACAACCCTCTGTGTACCAAGTAGCTTTAATACTGGAATCAATGGGATTATCCAAATGAGCAATAATAACACCTTCTTCGTTGATACTGTTTTTGTTAACAGTCATACTGTTATTGAATGCTTTGTAATGAAGATAGTCAGGACAACTAGGGGTTACCCGAAAGTAGACACCCTCTCTATTTGTTTCCAGAACTAAATCATTTTCTTGAATCAAACCCTCATCAAAATGTTCCCTATCGTCCATCAACTTAAAGGGAACATCAAATGTAAACTCTTTGGTGTTAGTACCATCATCAAGATCAACAAAACGAATAGAGTGTAATTGATTACCAGAGAAGCTAGTAATTGGCTTATCATTGAATGGTATGTCTTTCCAGTCTTTGGTAATACTTACTTTGGTGTATTTGGATTTGTAGGGGACGCCAGTACTTACCCCAGCAAGAAAGTATTCTTCACCGTTATGTGTTAAGAATTCTTCACTTCCCCTACGTATGTGAATGTCACCGAGGAGGTAAGCCTCAAACTCAATGAGGAACCTCCCCTTTTTGGCTGGCATCCAATTGTTAAATTCTTTTTGTAGCATAATAAATAATTACCTCAACTAGAATGTTGCAATTAGCTCGTCAGTAACAATAATGTTAGTTTGTGCTGTTGATACAAGGCAACCATGATTATACATATTCAAGGTTACATTTACAGTTATGAAACCCCTCAAGCCGTCTGTTTCGTAATCCTCAAAATCAAGCATCGTACTTAAATCTAAGTTCACATTTTCACCCAAAAGTACAAGATGCTTCAATTGGTCTGAATCAAATACCCACTCAAACTCAGCCATGTCCTTTGAGAGGCTCTGAGAGGCTGATAGAGGCACGTTCTTGGTGTTAGCAATACCATCGCTAGGGTTCCCCGTAATGACTGCTGTAGAGCTTCCTACGGCCTCTCGTGGTTTGTTGTCTCCATCTAGTTGTCTCATCAATGAAACATTCTCTGAGACTGGGTAATAACTCATGTTGCAATACACAAATGGGTCCCTCTCAAAGTATTCATCACCCTCAACATAAAACTTAAATGAGTTACCGTTTTCCTCCATAAACTTGAATGGTTGACTTGTAGACCACTGCCATGTAGTTGGTTTACCAAGTGTAACACCCTTAGCAGGTTTTACTGAGTAATGCTTCCAACCTTGAGACTTAACATCATCAGGTCCCTCAATGCTTGCGAATCGTTTCCAAGCTTTGGTGTTGTTAATTAAGGGCATGGCAAAATCTGCTTCTGGAATATCAGAATCATTAATACCAATCTTAGCTACCTGAGCACTCGTTAGGGCCTTATCCCAGATACGAAAGTCTTTAAGGTGCATACGGGAAATGTTATAATTACCTCTGGAGTTGAGTACCCCCAAGGTTATTATCCCCTTGTTGACCCTCGGATCCTCAATAAGATTGTAGTCTCCTAATTTTACCCCATCGTAATGAGGAGAAGATATGCTTCCATTATTTCTGACCACTGAGGTTACCTTAGCTTTGTTTGTATCTTTGTTGGGCGTTGTACCTCGGATTTGCACTCTCAAAGTTGAAAATACGTTCCATAAGGTGTACGCGGGAGTATCATTGAGCGACCACACTACACCGCCACCGTCTCTTGCGGGTTGCTGCGTTTCAACATCACAGAAAATAGTTTTGTCTGTTGACATGTCTGTAAGGGCAGGATCTAAATTCTGTATAAGCACCCTTTCACCTACACGGGTAACTGGACTACCGTATGTTGGGATGTATGATGATGCGAAGGGTAGTTCTTCACATTGATAGCCTGAAATGTATAGTGTCGTGGTGCTCATGTGTGCATACTTCAATGCGCCAACGCCCTGCCGTGCTACATCCATTAGTTTACTGGCTGAAACCCTATATACACTTCCCACTACCTTCGTTATTGTAAAATTATCTATTGCTTGTTGTGCACCCACACTCACACCCACATCCCTTTGAAGCACCTCAGAGTTATCCTCTTTTCTAACGTAAAAACTAACGGTATATGTTTTCCCCATCTCCAAATCACGGGCTTGAGGGGCATAAGCGTGTTGGAGTCCTGCGGAGGAATGTATTAACTTTACACCTTTGGAAAAATTTTGCATAGGATTATCTACGAGAGAGCTACCCGACCCTGTAGCCACCACACTGTTAAGTACTATATTGGTACTTGCACCTTCAATCAAAATACCAAGAGGATTACCATCCGAATCAGTTTCAAATCTAGGCTCACCAACAGCAGCCTTCTTCAACTCTCCGTGACTCCAATACGTGGCCTCCGAATCACGGGTAAAGGTTACGGGTACTTCTGCGTACCCCCTTTCATAATAAGCCATAACTTATCAAACCTTACCATTCTTGGTATTCTTACTCTTGTTATTCTTGCTAGTGCTAAGGGCACCCTTACGCTTACCACCAGATTTGCCAGACTTACTCGGCTTAGCCGCCTTAACGACAGCATCCATAGCGTGTAGTTCTGTTTTTTCTTTTTTAATGTCAATAACATCTTTCTTCATTTCAGCCTTGAGTACTTTCTTGGCTTTACCCAAAGGCATTGGCTTATGCTTCTTACTACCATTTTTTCCATTCTTACCATGCATCATAATTATTTACCTACCTTATTCAATAGTTCAGCCAATCTAGCTCTCTTGTCATCATCAAACGAATCATCAATTTCATGCTTGATTTCTTGAGCTTGTGATGGAATCATGTTGTACCTATTAATTTCTGAAATAGCTTTCAGTTTATTTTCAGTCTTTTCATCTTCACTCATCAATACTTCCTTAAGGGTCATACCGATTAGTTCTACTCCAATATGCTCATCAAAGTATTCATTGAATTTCTGTGTGTTAATGTGTTTACTGATTTTCTTATTCATTTGACGTAGTGTCTCCTTTTTGTACTGTTGAATTTTTTTATGCATACCATTCCCATCAACCATACTGACTGTACGTCCCTTTCTGGCGATGTAGGGTCTAAGATTTTCAGGTACTAAGGGATATTTGATTGCCAACTCTTCTTCAGACAACCCATTTAGTATTATTTTTTCATGCTTACTCAATCAGTGTTCCTCTCGCAATGTTATTTGACGCTGAGAAAAGAAGGAATATTTCCTATAAATAGTCAAGAAATAATTCTAAGGAATACTTAACTATTGTAAATATTCCTATGTATCTTATACTAGAGTACTTAATACTTATAATACTCTTATTAAGAAATAATATACACTACAGTAAATATTATAAGGAATACTTAATCCTTATATTATTAATAAGGTATATTATAAGGTACATATTCCTTATAATTATTTCTAAGGCATATTCCTTAGTATACTTATTAATATTCCATAACTTTGTATAGGTTGTCAATACCTAAAGTGTAAATAATGTAAAATTAATGTATCAGGGTACATTTCATCAGTAAAGTAGCAGAGTAGTAGAGTAGTAGCAAAGTATCAGTAAAGCAGTAGGGTAGTGGGGGGGTATGTACACATAAACCTACATTTAACTTTTTAACCCTCACAAACGGTATGAATGGCTGGCGCGGTTTTTACGTATAGAAAAGGGGGATGCCTTAGGTATTTATACGTAGCTTAAGTCTAAATTTAGCTTAAATATCCTGAATCTAGCTTAAATTTGCCAGATATAGCTAAAGTTTGGGATGATGTAGCTTAAATGCGGTTGGTCTAGCTTAAATAAGCCCAACCAATCAAAGGATCAGAGAATTTATTTAAAATAGTGCCGATGATAATGACCCAGGTGTTTATTCATCCGCAGTAGCAGTAGCAGTACTACCGCAGTAGCAGTAGCAGTAGTGCCGGGTTAGTAGGATATTCGCCCAGCAACAAACATCAGCAAATACCACCACCATCAGCGTATAAGCAGGTATATAAGCAGGGCCATATAGCAGGGTTATGTGGATCAGGGTATTAATCAGGGATACACCACTAGGCTATATTGATCAGGGTTATATTGATCAGGAGTATGTTGATCAGAGGGATAGTTACCAGTTACTACCTACTGTCTAGGTATGCAGGTTTATTCTTATGGTTCGTGTATACGCTGGATACATCAGCTACCTCTAGGGAATACCTCTAGGGAATACATCTAGGGAGCACCTCTAGGGAATACATCTAGGGAGTGATTCTAGGGAGCATTACAGGGGAGTACATCTAGGGAATACATCTAGGGAGTGATTCTAGGGGAGCATTACAGGGCCACCTCTAGGGAGTGCCTCTAGGGAGCACCTCTAGGGGCCGTATCAGGGTAATTCTAGGGGAGTATTTCTAGGGTAAGGTATGGGTAAAGAATGGGGTAAGGAATGGGATAATTAGATATTATTCTTTATGTTTGGTGGTTATGCATTTGCAAGTTGAAGGGGTGAGGATGTCCCTAGCCTTTTTGATAAACCTTCTGATAAGCCCTTTCCTAGCCTTTTGATAAACCCTCTGATAAGTCCTTTTTGATAAACATCTCAATAGCCTTTGGTAAACCCTTTTGATAAACCCTCTGATAAGTCCTTTGATGGGCCTTTGATAAACATCTCAATAGCCTTTTTTGATGAACCCACACCCCTCTATATACCCCTCTATATATACCCCTCTATATACACCCCTCCATATATATATACCCCATATTCGCTTCACCCCCATTTTTATTCCTCAACGCTTCACCCCTCATTTATTCCTTTTTTTCCCTCTGTTTATGGCGGCAATGCCAAATAAACAGAAATTCTAGTTGGTTATTTTTTGTTCTTTTTCTTTTCAGCGTATAGGATTGTGTAGGGTAAATAGCTTACGGCGAATATTAATTGACCAATTAAAAAAAACAGTTGATTGTTCCGCCGTAAATCTATTTAATTCACCACATCGAAACGGCAAGCGGCGGCAGATAAACGAGCCAATGTGAAGCGTTTTGAGTGTTGAGCACCCGAAATGAGAGGTGTTCGTGTTCCTTAACTTATAAGGAACGATAACAACTTAAACACCGGTTAAACGTCTTTTGTGTAATCAACAAACCAACACACAAGAGACCGTTAAAAATGACCAATGTAACCAAAGCCTATATCAAAGCAGACGATAAAATCAGTGTTCTGAATAATGAGTCTGATAAGGTGATCGGTTTACGAGCAGAGTTGGCCCACTTAAATCGTTTGATGGTTCACACCACCCAACGTAGGGAAACCACCTTTATCGTGGCCGATACGGCTTGGCAAGCACTAGAGAAAACCGGACTGACCGATACCCTAAATGAGCGGGAATATACAAACCTGTATAATTCTGTTTTCGTGAAGTACAATGAGGCGTACCAATCAGAATCCGAAATTTCCTATAGAATCCAATCTAAGGAATGGGCCCTAGTGTCTGCTATAGTTAATAGTCGCATTTAATAGCCGCGTGTGTAGTTCCTGATGTTTCAGGGATTACACAAAAGGCGTTTAGCTGGTGTTTAGAATGTTCTTTAGAAATTTGCATAAAGACAACTGTGATTTAAGCCTTTAGGTGCTATTTATCCTTACAGGAGCTTATATCATGGAAACTGTAAAATTCGTTGCGTCTCCTTTAGTGATCCGCGATGTAAAGGCACATTATGGCTCTTTGTCCCGTGTGCACGCACATTCAGAGAAGCGTTTTAATGCTAAGTTCTCTGATTTGCGTACTGCCTTTGCCGGTTTTGATGTGGTTGGGATGTTGTTGGACGAAATGCGTTCTACCAACTTAAAAAAACTCTCACCCACCAAAGTTAATCAGTACGTTGGTTTTTACCGTTACCTTACTGATTTATCACATACCCCGTCTGGTTCTCCCTTTGTCCCTACTGTGGAAGATATCGCAGTATACGAGGCCGGAATGGTGGCATTGGGTAATGGTATTCCCTCTTTAGTGGAAGAAACCATTAGGCTTGGGGTTTCTGGTTCCGCCTTTACGGATTGCGTGGATAGCTGGATTGTGGCTTTTCCTGAAATTAACGTGGCTGATCTGGTATTGGTAGCGTTGAACGAAATAGAAACCCAACATGTTTTTACACGTTTGGGTGATGATGCAGCAAGAGCGCGTATTGTTGTTCTGGAGTGGATCGAAAAATATCCACGATTCTAGTCACATTTTCCCCTTTTTTTCTTCTTCTTTTTTCCTTAACTTTTAGTCCCAGCACCTAAAAGGTTTAAATCACAGTTGTCTTTGTGTAGTTGTTATCCACTTTAAAAATTTATATTGTTAATAGCTCCCTTTATTGTGTCAATTACACTATAGAGGTTTAAGTTATGTTACATCTTCACACGGCTAAATATTTCGATCTGTCGGCCCAACTCGCTAACCTGCATAAGCTTAGATTTAATGCGGTAGCTAAGAAGGAAAAAGCTGATGAAATTGAGAGGCCCGTCTGGCTGGCACTTGAAAAAGGTGGCTACCTTGCCGGCATATCAGAGCAGGAAATGATGGATATGTATGATGCTGTTTTTGCACGCCATAATTTTTGGTGTAAAACAGTGCATAAGATTTCTATCATGATTCAGAATAAGGAAATGGAAATCTCCATACTTATTCAGAACACCCCGATGATCTGATCGTTGGCAACACGTAACCCCCATACTTATTTTCAACACTAGAGAGTTTTTGTAATGCCTGCTTTTGCTAATCGCTTGATTGTTAGACGCGCGTCACGTACTGGTTTCATTCTGGACTACGGTTTTACCACCGGTAACACTAGAGAAGAAATGTACGCTGACTTTTTGGAGAACATCGCCACCGACGGCAACGTCACCCCGGATCAGGAGTTGATTGATTTTCTCTTGGTTAATGGTAAGGATGGCGATATTTTGGAACAGGTTTCTGATTGTGGAAATTTCCTGATCATTTGCCGGTTTGTCAATAAGGCGTAACACGCCAAATACAAAGTAACGCGACAAGGGGAGTTATTAACAATATGATTTTTTAGCTCATTAAAAATTTATTTCTGTTTCTCCGGTGCTTTCGTGTGTTCAATCAACATAACCGAGAGTAAAAAATGATCACAGATAATACCTTATTCACTATGGGTTTTTATTTGGCAATGGATCAGGCCCCACGTAATAGAGTTGTTTTCTATGTGCCTGCTGCAAATACCTTTTACCGTACTTGCGAGGTTTTCGGAGTAGATAAGGGTTTGGCCCCGGATCAGGTGGAGGTGTTACCGCTTCCAAAACCTGAAAAAGTATCGGCCCCGTTTGATGTGGATACGGCTAAATCTGGATATTATCATTATGCCAGTAATGNCATTGGAACTACTGCCGTTTGCCCTATGTGGATTTGTCGGCAGTAGTAGGGACAATAACGGGAATAAACCCAACCCTAAAAGCTGGAACGCCTAGTGATCCAGTCAACAACCATACGCACGCGGAATGCCACCGTAACAGCCAAAGGACTAAAGGAGCGTATGGGGCTATATTTGAGGCATGACGTTAATAACGACGTTTGTGACCCGGTAGTGGTAGCGGCTAGAAATAAACGCTACGTTCTGATCTGGTAGAGTAGTTCGGGAAACCTACGAAATAACAGGGCAGAATAAGGAAATACAGATATATCAGCGTATTGCCTGCTATATGCAGGGAATCAGAGAGCGGGAGCCGTCGGGCAACCGTTCCAGCCCAAAGGGAGCGCGGGATATATGGTATACACTGCCAGTCATAAACCTATCATTATTAGCTGTCTAAAACTGCTACGGGGCACCGTAGGCGACACCTGACGCAAAGAGGCGCGGGAGCCAATTCTATCCAAAATGGGGGATAGTGAGGGAGGACGATACACATAAAAGCCATATCACTGGATAAATGTCCCCACCCCCTATTCTTTGTTTTTGCGATCCCGCATAACATCAACCAAACCCAGCAACATAACCATATAGTCACCATGTTTACGCCTTACAATAACCTATTGCCCTATTGTGGACGGTTTAGCGCGTGTTTGATGTGGTGACTTCCCTATGGTTTCTTGTTTGCTTTTCCGGTTGAACATTGCACCACATAGCCTACACCTTACAGTGATCCTATTGCCCAATGTGGACGGTTCACGTTTGCCGGTGCGGTTTAGCAGTGTTCAACATTGGAAAAGGTAACAGGCAAGTCTGGTACACTTTTC
>NTHP01000959.1:5446-18016 GCA_003416845.1 Oplegnathus fasciatus | reverse complement strand
GAAAATGGGTGGAGTTGTAAAATATGTCTCTTTTCGTAAACCATCTGGTCATTACTCGTGTTAATAAGGCTGGTTTTGTCTGGGATTTTGGTTATACCTCTGGTGCTACTCGTTCTGAAATGCTGGAGGACTTCTTGAAGAATGTCGATTCCACAGGTTTCACTCCTGACGAGGAAACCAAGGACTTTCTTCTCGAAAAAGCAGAAGATGGTGATGTGTTGGAGCAGATTTCCGATTGTGGTAATTACAAAATCACCTTGAACTTTCACCACAACGAGTAACAACAGAGTTATACTCAAGACTATTTCTAGGAGTAGTCTTGCTGGATAATTTTGTCCAATCAACCAGAGAGTTAGAAACTTGAACAGTGAAAATTTGATACTTACCATCCTCAACCTCTTACTCGAAAACTTTGATGAGTGTGTTGTTGATGAAACTTGTTTTGGTTTGAGTATTGAAGAGAATAATTGTTTGGGGCAGAAAGCTGAACGACACATTAATCAGCTCAAGGCCGGCGGATCAAGATACGTTTGTTATCAAATCCACCACGCCAGTGTTATTGGTGAGATTGCAAAGCAACATGCTGAAAGAAAACGTGGAGACCACGCCAATGTTATTGGTGAGATTGCAAAGAGACATGCTGAAAGAAAGCGTGGAGTGGAGTGATAACATGTTTAAGAGAAGGACTGTTGAAGGTCAGATTCGCCGTGTTTGTGTTTCTCTCGGACTCTCATCACAGAGTGGCCGTAGGTTTACCGCATACGGTGTAATCAATCTTATACTTGAGTCAGTTGTACTTGTCATCGTCTCTAAACGTGCGTATGACAAGAAAAAGCAACAACAAACTCAAAGTAATCCCTAAATCTAATTGTGGGTGGTCGGTTGTTCTCGCGCGATACTATGACGCGCCCGCACCAACCGCAAATTAAGGAGGTTTTGGTGAAACATTATATTGGTGAATTTGGTTTTCCTGAGTCTGTAAACACTAAGCATATCCAAACTGTTTACGAACTTGTTTATTCAGAGTGCGCCCACTTGGTTAACAAGGAGATTCGAGCGAATTTCATTGAGGCCGCATCCGTTGTGGAATACGAATGGGATGTTCATAACTCCCTTGGTGGTTGTGGTGGTTGTAAGACTGTGGATGAATGGCTAGAGGAAAAAAGTGAGGATGCCTATGAGAACATACTCAAGCCAATTCTAGTTGACTTCCTTGGCCAGGGTTATTTCCGTCGTGAATTCAAATTGTACGCACACGATTTGGTGTGTACTACCTTGTTTGATGCAACCATTCAAATACGGTTGGAAGAAATCTACAAAAAAGAGGTAGCCAGTGATGAAACATTATGTTGATACCCGATTCGGATTCGAGCATAGCAAGCACAGAGATGCCTTCGTTCAGTTGATCTCTCCTCTTGCAAGTAGTGAAAAAGAAGTTCGCTCAAACGTGCTAGAAGCTGCGACTGTTTTGGGTTACCGGTGGAGTGTGCGGGAAGCATTCGATGAAACGTTGGATGAATGGGTTAAGCGACCACAAGACGGCGAGTATGAAGAAATCGTTAAGCACATGCTTTATGACTACATACGTGCCGGCTACCATCCAGAAGAATTCAAACTTTACGCTCTCGATGTAGTTGATACTGCATTATGGGAAGTACGTGAACAATTGAAAATAGATGAACTTAAATCCGAGGATTAATTTATGAAAACTGAAAACGAAATCCAAATGGAAAAAGAACTTCGTCCTTTCTTTAAGGCTTGTGCTATTCTTTTTTTAGTCCTCCTTGCAGCAAAGCTTACTGTTACTTTTGTTGAACAAGCTTGTGAAGAGAATACCAGAAGTCAATCCACCATCTGCGGCAAATAATTACGTACCCTTTTCGCTACCTAATAAAGAGATATAATAATGATTACTATCAATCAACCTTCAGAACTGAAGCAACTTAACCTTAACCTTAGTGCAGAAAGTGGTGAGCTTGTTATTAAGATGGAAGAACGTCACGCCTCTGTGAATATCAGTTTGAACGCAGCAGAGCTTGAGATTGTGAAAGACTATATTAACCTTGTTGCAGTAACAAAAGGGCCTTGGATTCCTTCTGCCAAGGACTTCATTGCTAACGGATTCAAACACACCCCCTCCTTTTCGGAGGAAGATGTGAAGCTTTTTTCAGAAATCTTTGAAGAGATCATTGCACCTGCTCTTGTTAGTCACGGCTCTCGTGTTTTCTTGCGTTTTGGAAAGAAAGAGGCGAACAGCTTGCACCCATACGGCATTGTTGACCCCAACTCTCGCATCTTATTGCGGTTGTGTGCATATTTGGTGGCTAAAGGGTTTAATGTGCATAGCAAGTATTGTGAGTACTCTAATTACAACACTGTGATACGAGTAGGCTTCTAAATCTGCCGCTAATGGTACGTATTCCGTTATCCTCTAAACAAAGGTTAATTATTATTAATATGAAAACTCCAGCTTTTATTCTTGCTTCCGCTCTTCTTTTGTCTGGCTGTGCTTCAACCCCCACTCATGCTGAAGAAGATTTGATCGGACGAATCGAATACTCTTGTGATACCCTCATTATGAATCTGTGGGCAAAAGGTACAAGTGAAGCTCTTCGCGAGGAAGGTGAGAAGTTTTCCCGTGAGTGGTTTGATGAGGAGGTCAGCCTGAAATCTCAATACCTCGACAGTGAAATCTTCGAGTACGACCTCTATGTAGGTAATGAGTATCAGGCCACAGCTTTCTGTGGTACTGTCAATTCAAAATCTGTTTATTCTGCCCGTTTCATTGAGGATATCCATGTAGAACGTCTTCTCAATGAATACCTTGTAAATTAAACCAACTATAAATCCGTAGGAAATTGAAAATGTCTAACACCAGAGCAGTAGTGTGTTTCATGGCAGCAGCAGTAATTGGTGCTTGTGGTATCTCTGGTGCGGTTAAGGCTGCTGGTTATCACGGTGACTGGTACGTGAATAACAATGGTGTTGCTGTTACTGCGCCCAAGGGCCTTAAGTTCATCAATGACAAAGAGGCTTATCTGCTCTTCTCTCCAGAGAACAGCGATACCTCTGAGTATATCCGTGTTGATTGGTCAGACGAGGACTGCACTACTGCGGACGGTGCAGAGGTGCGAGGACTTGCGTGGAATGTCAATGGTACTTATGCTCAAATTGCTCCTGGGATCGGGATGGTGTTCGTGTGGCTTACACTGAGACCGCAACAGGTGACCAATACATCATCAATGAGTTGAAGAAATCAACCGAGGTGAGTATTAATGGTACTGTGTATTCAGCCATAGGTTTCAACTCTAGTTACGAATATCTTTCAATTTCCAACTACAAGAATGCACTTTAGTAGTTGACAAATGCCTCTCCGTGTTGTAAGGTGATTACTTTCTTTACTTATTAATGAGGATTAATAATGATTAGCAAATGTAATAACCCATCTTGTGTTAGTGATTTTCAAGACAAGCAGTACGGTCAAGGTATGCGGGTTATGAATCCAGCATTCAAGGGTGGTGGTCACTCTTGTACTATTTGCGGTCGTAACTCACAACAAGAGTTAAGCAAGAAAAAGAAATAAGTTTACTTCCTAAAGGTAGCATCTTGAAAAGGGTGCTGCCTTTTTTTTTCGTCCAAAATTTGATANGCATGGATGGTTAACGGTACTTACGTCAAATTCAGCACCAGTTGCTCTCACATAGTGGATGGTTATCGTGTGGCCTATGCCGTCACCGCAGCAGGTGACCAATACATCATCAAAGAGTTGATAGATGCCGCCGAAGTTAACATCAATGGCGACGTGTATTCAGCTATAGGTTTCAATTCAGCCTATGAATATCTTTCAATTTCCAACTACAAGAATGCACTTTAGTAGTTGACAAATACCTCTCCGTGTTGTAAGGTGATTACTTTCTTTACTTATTAATGAGGATTAATAATGATTAGCAAATGTAATAACCCATCTTGTGTTAGTGATTTTCAAGACAAGCAGTACGGTCAAGGTATGCGGGTTATGAATCCAGCATTCAAGGGTGGTGGTCACTCTTGTACTATTTGCGGTCGTAACTCACAACAAGAGTTAAGCAAGAAAAAGAAATAAGTTTACTTCCGAAAGGTAGCATCTTGAAAAAGGTGCTGCCTTTTTTTTCGTCCAAAATTTGATAAGTCTTATAATAAATATTTTTGGAAGGCAGTAATGGCACATTATGAGTCAGTTGTGTTGCGTATTATTAAACAACATACCGAGAAAACTGGATCTGCTATTTTCTACAGGTCTGACTTGGTTGAGGGACATATCCATAAGATACGTGCTGTTTCTGGTGGGTCTATCCAACATGCAAGAGAAACTCTAAGTAGTACTCTCTGTCGTTTAAGTGCTTCAGGATACTTACAACACGGTCATCGTGGTGTGTATCGTGTTTTAAAATTTCCACCTAACTTTAAATAAAAGGCGTTTAAAATGTCTATGTCTAGTGAAGTATATTTTGCTCGTAAATACTGTGGTAAGGCAGAGAGTGCTAAGGACAAGGGTATTGCCTTTGAGCTGACCTTTGCAGAATTCAAGGAGATATATTTAGAGAGCTTTTGTGCCTATACTGGGAAGAAACTTAAGAAGGAGAGCATATACACTCCTAAGGATCACCCTGAATTATTCTCCTTCGAAAGAATCAACCCAAACCTTGGGTACACTGTTGATAATACGTTAGCTGTTACTGCTGCGGCAAACAGTCACAAGTCATCACTTGATGCTTTCGTTAAGGGTCGTGTTATTCCCCTCGAAATGAAAATCAAACTGATGCGTAAAGCCCTCTACCAACTTGAAAAAGAACTAAAGAAAAGAGAAAAGGAAAAAGAAAATGAAGAAATGTAAACAAATCTTAAATGCAGCCAACAAGGGCTTCCGTTCTTTGTTCCGCCTCGATACAAGCGGATACTATGACGGCGCACACACCCCGAAATTCGAGGTTGGTGATGTGATTGCCCGTAAAGATTCGGGGCGTTTCTCATCGGGCAGTTATACTGTTAGCATTGATGCACTATACTATCTCGACGAAGATGAGCTTGATACTTACTGGTCTCAAGATGGAGGCCATATGGATGCAGAGTGGGTAGACTATCATTGCAGATTGGTTGCAACTAATAATTCACAAAACAAAAAAGGAGAGAAAATTAACATGGGTACTGGTTCTTTTATCGTTGCATTCTTGCACAAAGATGATTCATCCATCGTGGTTAAGGGTCGTTTTGAAACCATCGACAAAGCACTTGACTTTGCTTCTGATCTGACACGCAAGACCAATGAAGAGTATTCTGTACTCCACCAAGTTAAGCGTGTTCGTGTCGCTAGTGTGCCTCCTGTTGAAGTTGTAGACTGTGAGTAATTAAGATGGCTAATCCTTACATTCTGATTATTTTGCTCTTGTCTCCGAGCAGTCAAATAGAGAGTTTCTCTCAAGAGTTCAACTCTAAGGGAGCATGTGAGTCTGCTGCTCGTTTAATCCATGAATCTGGCTTTTCAAAACAAATGCGATATACAAGAAAACTAATTGGTTGTTTTGAAAAGTAAACTGAATATGTACCATCAAGAGCAGCAACAAGAATAATATCAAAAGGTGGAGGGTGTCTCAGGGTATCCTCTATCGTTTACAAAAGGAGAAGTAAAGTAGTGAGTGGTGATATGAAAAAAGTAGTAGTTGCGAAGTGGCTTGTACTCCATTCGGATAAAGAGTCTCGTGGTCGTGTTCTTACTGTTAATGTTTTTGATTCTCGTGAAGAAGCGTTGCGTGTGGCAGACGAACTTAACAACCTTACCGATGGTAATGAGTTCTTTGTCTTGAAGAAATCATCTAAAATTTAAATTAAAAATCGTATACTAAATACATATAAGGACTATAGTCATGTGCGAACACTTTGATAACCTCGACAAAATTGAAGAAACTTACGTAGCCAAAATCGAAGCCATTACCGGTCGTTTGAGCAAGACGAACTCCAAGGAATTGTTCAAGTTGATTGAGGAGTACAGGGATGCGTGGGCTACCGAAACCTACCTTCAGGGTTGCAGGGATGGTGAAGAGTATGCCAAAGAGCAAGTAGAAGGTAAGTAATTCAAAAAGAGGAGGGGAGGTAGNTCGTTGGGATGGTTTGATTGGCTTCCCCGGTGGTAAGGTAGATTACCATCAGAAGGATGATGGTATTTTGTGGCCTGAAACTCTTGAGGCAGCTTGTGTTCGTGAAGTAAAAGAGGAGATCGGATTCCATCTGGTTCCTTGGGATGTTAACTATGTTTGCACCCATGAATTTCCTCGTGAAGGGTATCCAGATAATTTCGTATCTTCCTCGTTGTTCATTATCCATACTGACATTAAGCTTGCGAAAGATATCCTCTTCTGTTTGGACATCACGGAAGTGAGTGGTATTGAGTATATGACCTTTGAGGATGTTCTGAAAAATGATGAGATTCTTTGTGATTCGGTAGTCGAAGAGATTGCTGCTTTAAAGACTTTTCTTAAAGTATAGTCCGGTAATCTTGGGTGGGGGGTATCTTCACTCCCATCTATGTTCTTGCTCAAACTGGGGGGTGTGTGTTGAGAGAAGAAACGTCAAAAAATGAAAAAGAGTATGATTACGTAACACCGGCTACCCACTCCAAAATCATTGACCTTCGTGAAGGTGATGATATTCCTTGGGATGAAATTGAGGATGGCATTATTGCACTAGAACTTCATAGGTCTATGGGGCCGGCTATCATTCACAAGAACGGAAATGTGTACTGTCTTGAATGGGACAGTATCCATGTTCGTTATCAATGTAGTTTTACTGCATTCCTACAAAACGAATGGTTGGAAGGGCATGTTTACTTTCGTCCAAACGTACTTGAAAAACTTTTCTCTTAAATAAAAAAGATTACGCTAACAAATGAAAACACTAGAACAACGCTTGGAAGATCTTCATGTGAAGAAACTTGGACTGTTTCCTCGTGAAATAGTACACGTACTGGAGACTGACTACGGTATCCAGATGTCCTGTCAGGCTATCAATGCATGGCTTGTATACAATGGCTACCAGACTCGTGCAGTACGCCTCGACGCAGAGGGGGAAACTGTCTTCGGAAGGGACAAGTACTACGGATTTCATAAAGTACCTTTTGAGGTGGAGAATGCAGGTTGGGCTGTGTTTTACGGAGATACGGATGATGCATGTTGGCATCCTGACATTTGTGAATTGATTGTGGAAGATAATTAAGTTATGAAGTATCTTGTTGCTCTGCATGTATAGAGGTAGGAGAAGAAAGCAAGTAACAAACCATTGATATCACAAACTTATCTCATAAATAAAAGGTACTAAGAAATGTTGTTAAAATTTAAATTGGATTCTAAGTCTTACTATAATCTTGTTGATGTTCGTGTGGATGAAGACACAGAAGAGTTGTTGGAACCAATCCGTTGGGACAGGATCTCCGATGATATCTTTGCATTGGAAGTGTTCTCAGATGTTCCACCGGTTCTTGTTCTTAAAAACATGAATGCTTATTACCTCGACGAAGAGGATGACTCGGAGGCTGTCCTTGAAGGTAACATCCTCGACAGCCTTGATAATACGAGCTTAGAAGGCTTCTATTACCGCCCTACAGCCCTCGAAGAGAACACCCACTACATTGGTACATACAGAGGTGTAAAGTACGTTGTAGAGCATATTAAGGGCGGTATATGCGAGTTTGCAGGTAAGCACGACAGACACGTAGGTGCTGCTACAACGGTAATGTGTGCAGAGACTAAACCTAGCAGCAGTCTGGATGCTTACTACCAGTTGATTGTTCTGCCTGAATCAAAACTAACTTTCTGAGATTAATGAAATGAAATTCTTTACTGCTGAAATCCTCCGTAAGAAACACGCTCCATTTCTTTCCAAAAACAAATTCGTTGGGGTGTTGGAGCGTATTGAGTGGCCTTCCGATTATTCAGTTACTGTCCATGAGGATGGTACTTATTCTGGCATGTACGTTTACCCTGAATCCGCTACGTTTGGTGGCTCAAAGGTGGTGCACATGGAGACGTTATTTCAGGACGTACTTAAGAATGCCGAACCCATCTCCAACAAGTATTACAAGCATCCTTTTGTTGAAGGTAAATTTAAGAAACTTTAAGGATTACCATGACTACCTTCATATCTTTTCTTTCTGTAATCATGACGTTGAGTGCAGTCATAACGTTTGTTTTTATTTTCCTTGTGATCCTACCTACTTGGTTTTTAGAGTTGGGGTATAACTATTTGCACAGTAAGGGTATGCAAAAATTTAAAATTTGGTGGAAGCTTTGCTACATTATTCTGGGTTGTTTGCTATCGGCAGTCTTTTGGTGGCTTATTGCTTCTGGAACAATCCTATCAGCAGAACAATGGTGTAATCGTTACCTGACAATGTTGTCTGGTTCTTGAAATTAGGATGTGTGCTTTAATCGGAGAAATAAGATGACCGAGTTTAAGTGGAAGAAAGAAATGATTGCTTGGGCTGAAGGCAAGCGCGTACAAGCAAGATACTTAGACCGCCAAGGTAAGAATGTGATTCGTACTTGGGAGACCATCGGACAATTGTATTGCTGGAACTTGAATGCAGATGTCGACATAGAGTACAGAATCTTGGAGGTGGAAGACGGCTGTTATTACAGGGTGAGTTTCAAAGATTCTCGTCTACCGCCTGCGATTGCATATTGTGATGGTGGTTATTTTCTTTGGTTTAGTATTAAGGGTGACTGTCGTTATCCTATTGATTGCGTATCTCTTAATAAAGTTTGCCCAGTAGAAGACAAAGTAATGTAAACCCAAAGGAGCCGTAACCTTTACGTGCTCCTTTTTTATTACCAAATAAACAAAGAGATAATTATGATACTGAACAGAGACAAAAAGCGATTTGAGTTCCTGCAAATGCTTGAAGCAGAACGCATGACTACCCGAGAAAAATCAGATTACTTCGGGTTGAGTATGCACGAAGGAAAAACAGATACCGTAGATTGGAATAAGACTCCAGATGGTACGCAGTTCATCAGCTACACATTCCGGGCCGTACATGACGGCACTGCTTATGGTTATACTTACGGAAAGTATGAAGATGGTTACTTTTACGAGTACAGTAATAAGAATCTAGTGTGGCACTTAGTGGATGCCAGTATTGGTAATTACTTCCTGTGGACAGACCTTCGTTGTGGGAGATATACAGACCGCTTTAATACGTATAAGGATGGTAGCCGTGAGAAGTTCATTCGTGAAAACTTTAAGCACAGAAAAGATTACAAGGACATTCTTGCTTGGGTGTTATCACGAGAAGAAGAAGATGAGGATGAGCTTGATCTCTTGGTTAAACCAAAAGGTCTTGAAGGTAAGTGGAGAAATATTTATCCCTCAGACTTTAACAAGAAAGACTTACCCAATTGGAATGCAGATGAGGTTTTCAAGTTAGAAGATACGGAGGTTGGCACTCATGTTATTGCTATTGGTGCAAAATCCGTTAGCTGTCCTTTCTGGAGGGTTTACAAAGTTATTGAAGGTACTCGTGCAGAAGCACTACTTGCCCTCGATGAAATAATAACAAAGAATGAAAGACCGATTCAAGGCAATCAGTGCCGCTTAATGGAAAACTTTCAGGAATAGCATAACGTGAATACAAAAGACATCGTAGAAGACATTATCTTTTTCTGTAAAGGTCTTAATGTTCTTGATATTAAATCACAAGAGATTGTTGCAGGCTATCAGGTAGACGTTTCGGTTTACGATGCAAACTTTGGAAACCCCATCTACATAGAATTTTCCGAGGAAGCTCGTAATGAGGAAGACTTGGAGAAGATGATCGCTATAGGTAAGTGGGGCGGTAATCATACTTTCCTTCGTGTATCAAAGAAAGCAAACTATAAAGCCATCCTAAGAGATTGTTTGAGTCTCATCTTAGGTGATAATAATAAGTTATTTGAAGATGCTTATTTTAAATTGCTTAATCAACTTGAACCGAGCACAGAGGTTTATGATTATTTTGGGGGAAGTCTTGAGTCTCTTGAAGAGTCAGGAGGTTGGGATATCCTGATGCTTAAGAACACAAGAACTAAAGAGGTAGTATGGAGAGAAGAGATTGACATACACAAATCTTAGCCCCTTACCAGCGTAAAAGGAACATTGTAAGGAATATCCCTAGAAGCGTTTACATTTTCTTTAATTAGAATTGTAAGCGTTTCTTAGAATACTTCTTATCAATATTTATTACTGTTAATAAGAGTATTAAGACGATATGTATAAGATTAGAGTACCCTCTTCTTTTATATTATATCTATAAGGGGGGACTGTCAGTCACCTAAGTTGCTAAGGGTCGCTTCCTAGCCCCCCTGATACTATGACGAGCCCGCACTACGAGCCCGATAACTTAAAGTGAAACAAGGAAACGTATGATGAATAAAGGCATTATTCTTGGTAAATTCGCTCCAATGCATAAAGGACATAAGTTCGCCATCATGGAAGCAAGCACACATTGTTCTGAATTAACCGTACTCTTGTGTGTTGATCACAAACATGACCCAAATGATATTACGCCGGAACAACGTGAAGCTATTTTGTTGAAGGAACTCAAGGGTTGTGAAAATATTAGCGTTGAAGTTGTCGATTGCACTTCTTTCCCGTATTCAACTGTAGATGATGAAGAAGTGTCTAAGTATTGGGCTGAAGCTCTCTACAAATGGTATCCCGATACTGGCACCTTATTTGGTTCTGAGAAATATGTGGAGATGATGGCTAAGCACTGGCCTGATTGTAATGGTGTGCGTCACCACCTTATTGATGTGAATCGTAAGACCATGCCAATCAGTGCTACTGCTATTCGTAACGAAACAATGCGTTATTTTGATTATCTGGTGGATTCTGCCAAACCTTTGTTCACCAAGAATGTATTAGTAATAGGCGGCGAATCAACAGGAAAAAGTTCACTGGTTACTAATCTGGGAGACGTTTTAAACGCCCCTACAGTCCCAGAGATGTACCGTTCTATGTTCCCTAACAAAGGTATGGACTTCGTTGCAGAAGACCTTATATCGGTCGCTAAGACGCAACAACACGCTGCTTATTGTCAGGCTATCTCTCCTCGTAACAAAGGGCTTATTATTCACGATACCTGTAATGATGTTACTCTTGCTTACTTGAATGAATACTATCCTGATGCTCGTAAAATTAAAACTTTAATCGAAGAGGTAAGGCGTTCTGAATGTAAATTCGATTTGATCTTGTTCTGTGACATTGATGTGCCTTGGGAACAAGATGGTACACGTACTCTTGGTGGTGAACATCAACGTCAACGGATGCGTGATTTGTTCTACTCGATTGCACATGAGAAAGCTAACCGACACGGTTGTCCTGTAGTTGTGTTGGGTGCGGACTACAAACGCATTCCTGATGCACTCGAAGCTATCTCCCAACTATAAATCTTTATAATCTAATAAGAGACTGAAATTATGTGGGATTGGATTATCACCAATATTGAAACCCTGACTACTATCGTATTGGGCTTGAACGTGTTTCTTTGCGCCCACAACAGCAAATGGAACTGGCCTGTAGGGTTGGTAGGGGTGACCATGTATGGGCTCTCTGCGTGGTTCCTATGGCAGTTGTATGCGGATGCCTTGCTTCAGATCTTCTACTTCATTACCGGTATTGTTGGCTGGTGGTATTGGGTTAAAGGTGGTGAGAATAAAACTGAAGCCAAAATAACAGACATCAGTCTTGTGTCACTTAATTACGTAGTCGTTGTTGCTGCATTAGGTACTTGGTGGGTTGGTGAGTACTTGAGTGCAAATACAGACTCTGTGGTTCCATACATGGATGCCTACACAACGGTAATAAGTTTGATAGCACAAATCATGTTGATGTTCCGCATTCGTCAGGCATGGGGATTCTGGGTTGCTGCCAACCTTGTCTACATCTACATGTTCCACCTCAAAGGCTTGGATCAATTGGCTCTACTCTACGTAGCATTCCTTGCTAATGCTGTGTACGGATACTTTGTCTGGACTAAAGCTAAGAACAAGTACAATAATGAGGTAACCTCAGATGCATAATAAATATCTTGAGTCTATTGTAAACACACTCTTTATCCTTCTCTTGTGTGTTTCTCTTACAGGTGCGGTGGTTGCATATTTTGATAATGACCACACTACAACGGAATGTCATTGTAAACGTAAACACCAATACAAGTAATAAGTAGCTCCCTCAATGGCATTCTTAATTGAGTGCCATTGCTGGATGTTATTTACAATGTCTAAACCCTAACTTCCTCTAACTAGAGTACAAAGAGATGACTAAGAAAGTAGAAACCTGTGTATATGATTTGAACAAAAAGATTATTGAACAGAAAAATAAGGAGTGCATGGATCTTCTTTTCCAAGTAGAGGAATTGGAAGAAGAGAACATGCTTTTGAAGCAAGACTACAAGGCTTTGGAGGAGAAACTAGCCAAATCACTACGTATTAATGTCTTTACAACTGCGTTGCTCGGTGGTATGATTGTATGTTCGAGCTTTGACTCCATTGTAAAATTGGTTCA
>NTHP01000958.1:91578-114181 GCA_003416845.1 Oplegnathus fasciatus | reverse complement strand
AAGAAATGATCCTCTTCTGTTTGGATGTTGATCATCTTTCTCCAAGCTGGATTTGTCTCAATAACCCTTCTCCTCTTTTTCATATTTTCCAGGTTCATCAGGACAAATCACCGTGACTCAGTCTCCTGGATCTCAGTCTGTTGCTCCAGGACAGACTGTCTCCATCAGATGTAAAACCAGTACAAGTGTTAGTAGCTGGCTCCACTGGTACCTTCAGAAACCTGGAGAAGCTCCTAAACTCCTGATTTATTATGCTACAACTCGTCAGTCTGGAGTTTCAGGTCGTTTTAGTGGAAGTGGATCTGGGTCTGACTTCACTCTGAGCATCAGTGGAGTTCAGGCTGAAGATTCAGGAGTTTACTACTGTCAGCAGGGTTACAGCAGGCCGTTCACACAGTGATACAACGTCGTACAAAAACCTCCCTCAGCTGGAGAGGAACTGATCTGACTCAACAGCTGCACTGAAACTAAAACAACAGAGGTTTGACTGCAACATGTTCTCATGCTGGAAGAAGAAGTTTTTCCTGATAGAAATACTGTATTTATTTAATTTATTTAGAAAAGATAATTAATACTNTACTGTTTCCAAACAGCCACACATACATAATAAGGATGTAATTTTAAATGTATAGATAAGAATTTTAAAAATCTAAATAAGCAGAACTTTTTAACAACATTTTGTGAGTAAACATTAAATTATTTTCTGTCACAATTTCAAACATATTGAGCAGTTTTCAGTCTTTATAAACAAACTCACAGTCCAAATTTAAACAAATTTGAACTGATATCAGTGTTATATTTTATTTTATTTTATTCTATTCTAAATATAAATATTTGTATACATGTTCTATAATTACAACTTACATTTCATTGTACAACCCTGTGTTGCAAAATGAATGAAATAAATCACCTTGATTCCTTGTTAAAGTCAAATGACAGGAATGTCCAACAAAAATTAACTTTAACTTGAAATTTCCATCCAGCAAAAACAGTCAATTTATTGATTAGTGTATTTGTCTGATATAATTTCAGTATTTTCTGTTTAAAGATACTGTTTGTATTTAGTGACACTGTTCTCTGACCACCACAGTGTGAACGAATGTGATTTATTCAACATCACTGATTCAGGATATTGTTTGCGTTTTTGTTAATTTTGACCTCAAAGAAGCAGAAAGTCAACCAGGTCAACTGAGGAAAATCTAACAAAGATAATTGAATAGTGAATAAAAAATTGCTGCACTCATCGAAACATCTTGAGGCTTCAGTTTGTTTACTAGAGGGAGAAAATCCAAAAGACCTGATAATCTCTCCACTCCATCCACATGTTATAACATCAGTACAGAGAAGGACAGAGTTCAGATGTGAAGGACATCATGAACAGAGCTGCTTGTTGTTAAAAAGTCTTTTCATATGACCATCCATACCTGTAGCTCCTACCAGGGTTTAGGGTGTGACTGCTACACTGAGACACTGTCTGGTTGAACTGAGAGAGTTTGAATGAATCAAATCATTCAATAATTTCTTTGTAACATCATCACCAAGCAGCAACAATGTCCTTGTGACTTAATCCAGAAATAAGACGAGTCAATGTAGATTTCATGGATCAGCTGTTACTATCTATTAAGACACCAACAACAAGATATGAGACATGTACTGTTTAATAATAATAAAATAAAATTACAATAATAAAATAAATTACATTGAAAATAAACTTATGTGAGGAAAATATCTTTATTGTCATGAAATATTGATCACGTCAGCATCACTAGAAGCAAACAGCACTATTGAAACATCTGACATGTTAAACAGCGCCACAGAGAGAGAGAGTCATATCTCTTTATGCTGATGATATCTGATCTTATATTTCTAGTCATGAAAACCCTACAAAGATTCAGCAGAATTCTGTCCCTCGAACAACAAATAACAATCAGTTTAGAAGCTCTGCTTTGGAAAACAGAGGACAAAATTGTTAATTTACAAAAGAAAATGATAAAACATAAAAAATATGAACAAACACATTTAAGACCCACAAAGGATTAGTGTATGGAGTTAACTGGAGGGAAGGAACAATCAAACTGTATTTCACCTCACTGAGAAAGTCTCATAATCATCTGTTAATGCACAGTTTTAATTATATGTACAAACATTTAATAAATACTTCATAACACCCTCTAATATCGCTACACTGCCATATAATGATCCCATTAAACTGACCTGCTGGTGTCATCTGTGTTGCTGTGCTGCCCTCTTGTGGTAAATTTCAGTAATTAGTACTGTCTTAATTTACTGATTGGATAATCTGCTGAGATTTGATTTAAAATTTCTTTACAGATTTGATTTGTTTCAGTATGTTTGTGTAATATTGTACTAGCATAAAGAGACATCTATGGAAAGGTTATATTTAATGAAAAAAGGATTGTCCCTTCAGACAGTTGACTCAATGCATCATTCTGTAAATAAAGTATTTCAAATACAACTTAAGATGATGTTTTTGCAACAAAACATCAATGACACAGTAACAACCCTGCACATAAACTCTTCCTCAGTTTCTTTAATAAAGAAAAGAGCCCACTATTTAGCATTTATAAGCAGTATATAAACATTTAATAAATGGTTTATAACCAGTGCTGGGGAGTAGTGAACTACATGTAACTAAACTATTAGTTTAACTACATTTTGCAGTAGCTTGCTGGTAGTTCAGCTACATTCATATTTGCAAAGTGATTCAAGTAGTTAAATTACTTTTTTGCCATTTTTTGTGTAGTTAACTACTGAAACTACAAACTAAGGTTTTTTTTATTTTCATATTGCTTCTCTATTGTAATTGCAAGTTAAATATTTTTTTCTTTAGTGTTTTAGTTCTTGTCAGATAACACAAAACCCAGATTTGTTTACAACAAAAATATAACAGTCCTTGCAGTGTTGTCCTTGTGAAAAGCCCAGATGGGATTGTTTTGTTCAGGACAGGTTCAGGTCTCAGTAATCCAGGAAGCTGGATCGTCAGCTCACCTGTGAAAAATATTTGGCTCTAGTTTTTAATGTTTTGAATCTAAATTTGTAAAACTAAACTTAAATATATTAGGGGTCAATTAGCCAAAAGTATTGATTATTGCTATTTATTGACAAATGTTCAGAGAAGTTGTTGCTATTTTACAAGTTACCTGGCTAACTGAGTAATCCTGCTTGGTGTAGTACCCCCACCTGGACTCTAGTTTCTGGAAGGCAGCTGTCTGACTGATGGACATTGTATACAAAATCAAAGCTGACATTCATGCACTTTCCCATGAACAGTGGGGTATTTTATTTTTTTATTTATGCATGACCTGTGAACAACTCCACTGAGTGGCATGTTTTGCTGATATGTGACTTTTTTGTTGTTGTTGTTGTCAATTTGATCATTTTTTACAAAGTATTTTGAATTACTTTTTCTAAGTAGCTTTAGTACCAAACTGGATTTGAGTAGCTTTGCTGTAGCCTAGTTCAACTTCTCCCACTGTGAAGTCACTGGTAGCTTGCAAAGCTTTCAAAGTAGCTCCCCCAACACTGTTTGTAACACACTATAACAGTTATGCTTATATCTGCTTGCACTATAAGACTTGTGAGCAGACACTGATGTAGCTGTCAACATCATTGGATGCTTGTGTATGAACAGATATTTAATAATATAATATGACATTGTTGTAATAATGTAAAATATGTTGTCATAATTTAAACTGTTGAAAATACTGTACATTAATTTTAAAAAAAGTCATCACACCTTCTTACAAGTACATTATAAAGTGATATAAACTATTTATTATGTTTATATGCTGCTTATAAATGACAAGTGTGGGAGCTACAGTATAACGTTCCCATATTTCTCATTGTGGCAGTAGTAGTTCCAATATTATGTCTGGTAAAGTCAAACAGCACAAACATGTTTGGGTGGCACCAGTATTATGGACTAATGAGTTTTATTTTGTAAACTCTCCCCGGAAGTGATTGTTCACATTAACGCAGCCTTGACGCAGCGCGCTGAGTGAACGCGCAGCTGGAACTTGTCAACAACACAAAGAGCTTCATCAGTTAGTTTCTTTCTGTCCTCCGCTTTGACTCAGCTCTGTGAGGAAGATGTCCAGGCTTCAGAGTCTGAAGGTCTTCATCAGCCAGCGGCTCACTGCGGCTGTGGACGAGATCTTTGGACACTTTGAGAGAACAATAACGGAGTATGAGGAGGAGCTGAGCCGCCGCCACACGCTGCTGGATGCGGCTTCCCAACTTCAGATGTCACCGCAGAAAGCAGGTTTGTGGACACTTGCGCTCGAAGTGCTGCACAATGCTGTGATGGCACCGAGTACAGACTGATGGGCAGTGGTGGAAAGTAACTAAAGATATTTACTCAAGTACTGTAGGCCTGCAGTTTTTAGGAACTTGTACTTCTGTGTACTTCTACTTCATTGCATTTCAGGGAGAAATATTGTAGGCCTATTTTTTACTGCACTACATTTATGTGACAGATATTTAGTAGTTACTTTTCAGATGAAACTTATAAAATACAGCACATTGTTGAAGATTAAATCAGTGTTTCCCAACATTAAGGGCTTGTGACCTCTTAATAAAAAGCAGTGGTCCTTTGTGGTGTTTCAGGTTTCTATGATTGGAGAAAAGTCCAGAAAAGTCCCAGAAATGATGACAAGTTTGTGTTGCAGAACTTTGTTTTTTTTCTTCTTAATCATCTCACGACCCCTCAGATTTATCTGGTGACACTTTGGAGGGGCCCGACCCCTAGGCTGGGAACCACTGGACTAAACTAACTGTATATAAAGTAGTTCAAACTAGCTCCACCTGAGGGGTGCACTACGAAGCGGGATTGATGGGTTAGCGAGGTATGTTGAGCCTAAAGAGTTTTCAGTCTCGGGAAGGTGGCCCTCTTTTAACCTGGCTAGATCGCCATGGTGACATATGCTGCACACCTAAGGTTGTGTTCAGAGTTTCAGATTTAAATCGGCTATAAAAAGCGCCGCCCTTTCACTTCAGATAATATGAACGCTTTAAATGTTAGACAGCAGATCATCCACACATTAACAGAATGATGAAGGCTCAGTAACCACTCTGGATTCTGTTTTGATGCTTGGTCCTGATTCGCTGTCAAGTCCGTTTTACACTGCTCGTACCGCAGATAATAGAACACCAATTAAAAAATTTATTAGTCTATTGGTATTTATCACAGATAATATTCAATCAATAAAACTAATTTCACTTTGATTTGGCCAAAAACTAAAGTGATTTCCATGTCTCCTTCAGTATGGGACAGTGTCAGTGAGTATAATGTTTAAATATGCTGTATCAAGTGTAAAGTTTCAGAGCTCTACAGCAGCTGTCGCGTTAGAAATGAACGGGAGGCGCTGAGAGTGCATCAAGTGGTAAAATAAATATATTAACTTACGATTTTACACGATTAGTGATTTTCTGCCAGCATTCCTCTCGTGCCTACGGAGCCCCTAAAGTCATGTAAGGAGATATTTTTTAGGCAGATGCTAGTAGCACCCAGGTGTCAGTAGCCAACAATGTTTGCCAATGTGGCTATTTACACCTGGGTGTGTATGGCATGACCCGTGTGCGAACTATAAAATGGCTTTCGGGGGAGCTCACTTTTTCTTACTGGGGGGGACGCGGGCGCTTGCGCGTGCCTCAAAGAGAGAACTGACTGTGACTCTTGTTGCAAAGAAACATTCATACCTGCCAGCATGTAGGCCAACTTGCTTTATGTCCACATATCTGATATATAATAATCAGTTAATGACCACATCAAACCTCCACATGGGTATCAACACCAAACATCACAGTATGCTACAACACGGCCAGCAGGGCACAGTCTACTCTGCAGAGTGATGTACTATATTCTATAGTTTATCGGCACAAATAAGACACGGAGAGGTCAAATACCAAAACCGCCTATAAACACACAAATGTATGAGCATTAAATCAAAAACGGAGCACACCAGGCTGCCTACAAGGGATCGAGTCCTCATCAATGGCTAAAGTTACCCATCACATACAGATGAGCACAATAATGTCTCTAGGCTACAATTAAGACATCAAAAGCGACGGTCACGTATCAGCAAACCAGCCTATAACAACACACACATGCATGAGGATTGTAAATACCAACAAACATAGGCCAAGCTGCCTACAAGGGATCCAGTCCTCATCATCACCCATCTCATACAATACAGTGTTAACAGTGAATAATACAGTTAATTAGGAATAGCCCTCACCTTAAAACAGAAGCGACCACAGACAGAGAAATGAATAAGACAGAGTTTGTTTTTTTCTGATCTTTGAGTTAAAGTGAGTGAAGTTTATGATATTGCACCGCCACGCTTCGATGGTGATGGCACCATCACATATCATGTTTTAAGGGGAGCTCATGTTTTATTAAGAGGAGCCGAGCTCCCCCTGGCTGCCCTGTAGTTCGCACCCTGAGCATGGCAGAGACAAGCACCCAGGTGTTCGTAGCCAACAATGCTATTTGCACCCGGGCAAGAAAAGCTTTCTAACATGTGGTTAACTTTGTGAAAGGGTCTATTTTAACCTAAACTATGATCTTTTCCTAAACCTAACTGAGCAGTTTTGTTGCCTAAACCTAACAAACTGCGACTGAAAACTGAAAATAAAACAAAACTGAAATTAATAAGTAAACTAAGTCTAACAATAATAGGTCAAAATTTGCCACCATGACATCCTACCCTCATGGAGTTTGTCGCTCTTCATGCTACATCACGGGGGCGGGGATGATGGGGCTGGGTGTAAATAGCTGATTAGCTGCCGCGTGACTATTCGTACCCAGGTGCAAGTAGACACTCCATTTTTTTTATCTTGTGTGCACAAGTTATCTTGTTCACCTTACAGGACTTTAGCTGCTCCGTACTTGCCTTATTTGCGGCAACGGTGTTAATTTTGTCCCTAATAATTTTTTTACATTCCTCACAGCTCTCCATTATAACAACCTGTTCCTCTTGACTGAAGTAGGCGGCACACAATCAGTCCATTTTGTGCAGAAGAAGAGTCAAATGACACGCCAGACGGCCCCTTTTATGGGAACGTGCACAGAACCTGATGAAGAGAACCTGGTTAACAAAGAAAGTTGATAACCACCGTTGTGATACCCATTATCTCTGATTGGGGTTTTAGGTTTTGTCGAGCCAACGAACGCAAAGAAAGCCTGGCTATGTCGAACTTGCTTTGTAGTGCACCCCTCAGGAGCAGCTCCAACAGTAACATGCTGCTCTAACATTGATGCACCAGTATTAACAATCTAATAATGTCAAAATAATGTATCACTGATGGGGGTAATTGTTTGTGAAACAAGTACTCTACTTATAGTTTAATGTGCCACTAATGTACTATACTTTAAATAAATTTCACTGATAATACTTGTGTACTTTTACTACAGTACATGTTTTGAATGCAGTACTTTTACTTGTAGTGAAGTGTTTTTATACTGTTGTATTGCTGCTTTTACTGAAGTTAACTGAATACTTCTTCCACCACTACTGATGGGTTAACTAAATATCGACAGGTTTGTGCTGTCCAGACATACTGCTGTCACACCCAATCTAAATACTGTGAGGTCATAGTTTTTAAAATAAGACTTTATTAATTGCCAGAGAACTACATAAAATAATAAATACAACAAAATAAGAAAGAAGGAAATGCATTACAACACATTGGCCATAAAGATGATTTGTGCATTGTGCAAATATACACTCAGTTGTCAGTTTATCAGGTACACCTCGCTAAAACTAAAGCAGTCTAATACAACAGTCCTGCAATAAATCCTCCCTTCATGAAGTTTATAATGTTCAGTTTTTGTTTAAACTGTTTCAGAGAGATGCTGAATTGTACTGCGTTATACTGACAGGTGGTTCTTTTATTTTGTCCACCCCATTTATATCAATGAGAGAAGGATAAATAACAAACTCCTCTGGACAGTGTTCAGTGATGAGACGAGACAAACCTTCTCATCGTTGTTCTATATCACAAAGTAAAGACTAGAAACCGTTATTGTGGGGAACATAATTACAGCATGATACAGCGTGACCACGTACATCTGTCTGTTATTACTGCGGTGAAATCCAAACCTAAATCAAAACCAATGCTGTGTCAAGTATAAATCCAGTCTTACACTGAAGGGGTGTTTCTGTCCGGTAAAAAACTTAATGTTGGGTTCACATAAACTCATTTTTCAGAATATGTTTGTTCGTCTGTATTTCAGAGTTTCCTGCAGACGTCCAGCAGCTGTTGGTGAGTAAAGAAGAGGTTCCCCCTGAGCAGCAGGAGTGGAGCCCCAGTCTGGACCAGGAGGACACACCAGAGACCCCACATATTAAAGAGGAACAGGAGGATCTCTGGACCAGTCAGGAGGGAGAACAGGTTCAAGGGCTGGAGGAGACTGATATCACCAAGTTCACATTCCCTGTGACGACTGAATATGGTGATGAAGAGAAACCTCAGTCCTCACAGCTTCATCAAAACCAAACGAAGGAGTACAGAGATGCAGAGCATTTGAAAACAGAAGCAGATGGAGAGGACTGTGGAGGATCAGAACCACCCCAGACCTCAGATCCAGATAGACATTTACAACGAGAGAGTTTTGTCATGATCTCTCACTTTTCTGAACCTGAGACTGCAAACAGGAATTATTATTGGATGGAGACCAGAGAACCTCAGCCGGATTTAAGCACTCCAAACAATGTGGACCCCATAAATGATATGGGGTGTAATACTGGAGCAAAATCATATAGCTGCTCAGAGTGTGGTAAAAGATTTGGCCTGAAGGGGACTCTGCAGAGACACATGAGACGTCATACAGGAGAGAAGCCATTCAGCTGCTCAGTTTGTAAAGTAAATTTTTGTCAGAAGGTGACATTAGAGCAACACATGAGAATCCATACTGGGGAGAAACCATTTAGTTGCTCTGTTTGTGGTAAAAGATTCACACAAAAGGGACATTTGAAATGCCACATGACGGTCCACACGGGGGAGAAACCATTCAGCTGCAGTGTTTGTAAGAGACGATTCACCAGACAGGCGCGTGTCAAAAATCATAAGTGTGTTGTTGAGAACAGCAGCAGTCTGTAGCAAATGTTTTGGTCTAAAGAAAGTCTTGACTCACATCTGAGAGTCGACACAGGAGAGAAACCTGAAGTTGGGATGTTGTTAGAAAAAGACTTGATGCCAGTCATGTGTCACAAGTCATAATTCTATTATTTTACCTTTTATAAAGCACTTTTAATACATTGAAAAGTGCAATATAAAATTTTATTATTATTATAAATGGCTTGTTTATAATGTTGAGCTGCTTGTTGAAACACTTAGTAGATTTGTGGTGAAAGATTTACAGAAAAGACCAATTTAACAAAACACATAAACCATGCAGGAGACCTTTCTGTTTTAGTGTTTGTGACAAAAGATTAACTTGGCAGTCACTAGTCAGAAACCGTAGATCTATCAGAGACAGTTACAGAAGTAAACAAAGCTGCAGAGCAGTAGAAACAAGGTAGACACATCATCATAGTCCAACATTCAGGAGGAAACCCACAATCTCCAGTCAGTGTTGTAGTTTGGGATGCAACCCGGCAGTTATCACGGGTAAAATCTTTGAGAATTCATGTGCACAAATTAGTAATTTGAGTAATTTAAAAAATTAAAAATGTGTCCTCATGAATTGATGATTGATTCATACTTCCAAATTAATTAGTGTGTCAAATTAGGACAAATGAACAGGAGGAAATAGTGCATTTGTATTTTCAGCAGCAGATGAATCCACATTTGATGCTCTAGTGAGTATTTGAGGCAGCAGGACGGTGTATGTGGGATTGAGTCAAAATAAACTACAGTGAGTGTGTTCATGGTGATGAAGGAACATGTCACCCAGTGCAACAGTGTGGCTCATTGATGTGTTTTTTATGGCTCAGAGGAAGAAGAGATATCAGGCTGTGATACACACACAATACTTGTTAGTAGATACATTCACTGCTGGTTTGAGTCTGAACATGAGATTTGTTGACAGGAAGAAAAATATAACAAGTCTCATTCTTTAGTTCTCTTGAATTAGTAGTGGTAGCTTATTATAGCAGTAAGAACGTAGCAAAGTTACAAGTCGTTGTGGCTACTCGGTCAGTTAGGGAGATGCATCCTGGATGTTAGCGGCAGACTAGCAGCTGTATTTTATTATAGACAAGCCTGAATTAATTTCATTAAATTCATAGCGTAGTTGTGACATTCAGTCCATTCATCTTTTTACCTCGGCACTCCCTTTGACATTCAATTTTGATGCGACATTGGGTGTTATATCGGCACAACTTGTTTACTTTTTAGTTGCTTTGGTTGCCTGGCACATCAGCCGCTGTGAATGTGATGCAAAAACAGTGAAACCTTTGACGTCATGGACAGTTGAAAGCCATAATGTGTCAAATTTTTTGTGTTCCCTGTGGCATCACTTGAAATGCTGGCTTAAACCTGGAAGTTGCATGAAAAATCTGAGGGTTTGTGAAATGATGTCTTCATGCGAGAAGGTCCTATTTCATGGGATAAGAGATTGTTTATGTTCTTACAAGTTATGAATTGGAGGAAAGAAATTAAGTAATTTGGGGACATGAATTACTAATTTGTGGACACAAGGTTGTAATGTGTGCACAAAATATCTCAGAGGACTAATTATCACAGTTATATATTAAAGAACATTACTGCTGCTGTTCTTTAAAATTCAGCTTGATTTCTCTTGTGTCAGTGTAGTTTCACTCGGCTACACCACCTGACAGAATCCTTCAGTAGTTTATGGCAGTTGTTTATAACTGCTGAAAACCTGTTATAAATAAAGGTTATTTGTTTTTGAAAATGGATTTGACTAATTTCTTTGTTGTTTTTGCAGATAATTGCTACCACATTTGTGTTTGTTTCACATGGCAACACAACCAGCATTCAGCATGAAGTCAACCACCAACCTTCTGCATGGGTTCACTACTGGCTGCTCTATCAGTGCTCAACTTTTAGTGTATTTCTAAGTGTCATGTCTCCCAGTTCATGGCAGAACAAACTCAATATTCTTCAAATGCATTAAATTAAATTAAAAATTAAACATTTAAATACATATTTGTGTTACCAGGAACAAAATAAAACAACTGCTCTGCTATTTTAAAAGTCACTGGCCCTCATTTACAAAACGAACATACGACAGAAACATGGGCGTATGGTCATTTCCGCGCAAAGTTTGGCATTTATCGATATGGATGTGAGCGGAGGCTACGATCAAATCTCATGTCAAGTCTCAACTCATGTACGCAAGTTTTCAAGTGAGCGTGGACTTGCGGTGCAGCAAAGTAAATCTGGCTGAGTCGGAGAATTGTTAAAACCATTCTGACCTGCATCTAAGCATATGCAGATACATATTCATCATTTAAAATATCTACTTTGTAAAGACATCGACTATGTGTCATATATATTTAACGTAAATAGGTATGATTGTTTGCAATTTACAGGGTTAACAGTTTTTGATGTAAGATTAACTTATAGACTATATACGGATGTATAATTTAAATATTCAAACCTCAGCTGGAGTTCAATTGACTACGGGAACGCTCTTGACCGCAGCAGTAATTTCATTCCATACAGCATTCTTCCGACTTCCTTTGACGCCACTTTTCAGGCTGCCAAATAAAACTAGTGGGTTTAATTTAACTTGTGACGTTAGCATTTATATATCCAGGTCGGAGAAGTTCCTCTTCTTGGTCAGATTACGTTTCTCTCTGTCGTAAACTCTAGGGGCGAGGCGTCTAAACAGATATATAGAGGGGCGTGATATTTAAATGACGATTGTTTTCAGCCGCCACATTTATCAATGTCCGATCATTCTTACTTTGGGATTGGCGAGATATGAACGTTTCATGAATCACACGTGAATCCTGTCTTAAGATGATTTCTGCACTCGGATCTGCGCTGGTTTCTACGTTAGATTGATAAATGAGGGCCATTGAGTTTACTCTGCCTTTACAATAGCAAAGAAGAAACAGATTAATCTTAAACTGTTGCCAGTTTGTAAGACTAGAGGGCAGAACATTAACACAGATAAAGCCAACAATTTAGTGGAGCTGGTTAGGATTGTACTCTGAAATTTGATGTCAGGCTAACGGCACAGCATTGAAAGAAATATGCTCACAAAAGGTTAGATTTTTATTTCATTAAAATGGTCAGATTGTCTCTCAGGTCACAACAGAAAGCAAAGCAGGGTTTTATTTAAAACAAAAGAAAGAAATGGGGCCTAAAACTGAGCCTTGAGGCACCCCACAGATGATATTTGCCCGTGCAGATAAAGATGAGTTTAAGAAATCAGACCTGACCTGATCTCAAGTCAAATGACTTGAAATGTGAAAAATGGATGGGCAGTATTTTAAAATGACAGAATTGTTGGTCAACTCTGGAACAGGAGGTGAGACCTGAAGGCCAAAAGTCAACATGCAGTTCATACTAAGGCCGCTCAAAGTGCTTTTCAGCATGTAAAATCTGTAAAAAAAAAAAGGATAAAATAAAAAGCAAATAGTTTACAAGCACATAACAAATATACAGTTAGAATGTTATTGTGCCATGCACATTAGCCATGCTATCATCTCTGTGAGGCTGCATTTAGGCACAGTGGTGCTTTGAGCTAAATGATAATGTCAGCATTTTAACACGCTCACAATGACAATGCTAACATGCTGATGTTTAGCAGGTATAATGTTTAACATGTTCATCAGCATAAAGTTTAGTGTGTTAGCATGCTAACATTTGCTAATTAGCAGTAAATACAAAGTGCCGCTGGTGTGAATGTCATTAGTTTTGCAGATATCTGGTCATACAGCAAGTATTGCACAAATTACAATTTTGACCAGATGATGGCGCTAGATGAAAAGCCACCAAAGTTATTACAAATTGTCCAACAGTTTTTTCAGACATTTCACTCAAAACCACAAATGTCAACCTCATGGTGGCAACGCAGGAAAAGTCAGGGGATCACCAAAGTGATGAGGATTCATCCAGTGGAGACCATGAATGTCTGCACCAAACTTTGTTCCAACCCATCAAGTAGATGTAAAGATGTTTCACAGTGAAGTGAAAACTTTGACCTGCTGGTAGCACTAGAAGAAAAGTAAGATGATCAGCAAAGTCATTAAGATTCATCCTCTGTGGAACATGAATGTATGAAATGTCATGGTAGCCCATCCAGTAGTTGTTGAGATATTTCAGTCTTGACAAAAGTGGTGTATGGATGGACTGACCAACCAACCGACTCCATTACCCTTTGAGCAACCTGGAACAAGATGCAAAATGGAACGAGCCATCAGAGCCCAACCTTAGCTGCTGCTCTGAACAACACATTTATGACTTCTGACATGTGTCTGCTGTCTAAATCGTTTCCCACACACATCACAACTGAATGGTTTCTCTCCAGTGTGGATTCTCATGTGTCTGTTCATGGCTCCAATTTGACTAAATCCTTTACCACAAACTGTGCAGTTGTAAGGTTTCTCCCCAGTATGTGTTCGCATGTGGTTTGTTAATGTTGTTTTGAGATGAAATCTTCTGTTACAAATTAAGCAGCTGAGGGGTCTCTGTTCATTATGACTCTTTGAGTGTGTAAACAGTGATGAACGCTGCGTAAACCGGCGACCACACACTGAGCAGCCATGAGGTTTCTCCCCTGTGTGGATTCTCATGTGTGACGCGACATCTCCACTCCATCGGAATTGTTTATGACAAACTGAACAGCTGAAAGGCTTTTCTCCTGAATGGCATCTCATGTGACCAATTAAGTGATGATACCGAGTCAACTGTTTACCACAAACAGGAGTGAACGGGAACTTGGTGATGTCAGCCTCCTCCAGCCCTTGAAGCTGCTCTCCTTCCTGACTGGTCCAGACTTCCTCCTGTTCCTCTTTAATGTGTGGGGTCTCTGGTGGGTCTTCCTGGACCAGACTGGGGCTCCACTGCCATTGCTCAATGGGAAACTCTTCTTTAACCACAATGAGCTGCTGGACATCTGCAGAGAACAATGACAAAACCCCACATTAGTACAAAATACAGATGGGCATTTTTTTTCAGTTATTCAAATCTCAGTTAGACAGGTGCTACAAGGTGCCTGTATGTCAAGATTAACATTTTACTTGTCAGACTCACATTTTACTGCCTTTACAGACATATAACATGGATCATCTGTAATGTGAGAAGATCTGTACATGGTCAAAGAAATAAAAAGTGTGCATCCTGGTCATGGTTCAGTAACCAAATAAAGGGTAACATGTCCATAGTTATGCCTCCAGTTAGCTTGACAGTGATGTTCCTCCGTTTGCAATGACTGACCTGTTCTGTGCTGCTTCATTTTCGCTTCTCTAGCGGCAGGTCTGCTGCTCTGACCGCTCTGAGCTCTCTGCCACTCCACCGCAGTTTCCTCAAACACAACGACGGTCTCCTCCACAGCCGCCGTCTTATTTCCACGAAGAGCAGAAAGTGTTTTTAAGGCTGATGCGTTGATCCGCTCCTGTACCGACACCACTTCAGCCAAACAGCAAACAGAGAAATGACACACACGAAGTAAACAGACTGACTGAGTTCCGCGTCGACGAGAGTTCGCTTAGCTGAGAGCGAAGCGAAGACAGCGAAGAGCGGCGCCTGCTGGAGTCCTTCTTTCTTTCTTTTTCTTTCTTTCTCTTTCTTTCTTTCTTTCTTCACCACATGGATTAAAAATATATCCACAAACATAACAACATGACATAATACCAGTTAAATTTTAATTTATGTGTCTCTCAAGTCTGTTCAATGAAGGTTATTATGACCAAGACTCTGTCAATGTATGTAGGTCCAATAATATGTGTTGGTAATACTTTTAACATATTTTAATCAATCGTATATACAGTCTATGATTTTAACCTGCTTGTTACTGAAATAAGCATGTCTGTATATGTATTTCTGCATTTCTGATTAATAATTTTTCAATCATGTACAGTATGTATATATAGTATCCTGCAACTGGGAAGGATTCCCAGAAAAAAAAAATTGTGTGTAATTTGTCTGAAATATAACCAAATTAATCAGATACCAATTTCCAGGTACTTTACTTGAGTATTTCCATTGAAAGCTACTTTATACTTTTACTCTACCACATTTCAAATATTGTAGTTTTTACTTCAGTACTTTTGCAGTTGCTTAGATTTTACATTAAAAACATGTGATTAACTTATTAGAATGCAAAACATTATTATAGATTAAAGGCATACCCATACAGGTTATATCACCTGTTGCTGCTGATTAGACCTGCTAAAGTTGGAGTTACACACAGGTCTGCTGGGATTTACATGAGGCCACCCAACTCCATGTACTAATTGAAGTAATAAACTTATCCCACAACAAAATGGCGAGTGAGGGAGATGTGAATAAATCTCACATAGTTCTGAAAAAAGGTCCAATAAGGCAAAATGAGTTAAAATACCACACCCAAAACTGAAACTTTATTTATAGCACATAAAAATATATTTTTTTGTCTCCTGTACCGAAAAGTTCAGGACGAATACACTTACTTATACACCCCTACAATTCATGAATGTGAAGATGAGTCTTTTTGTGATGATAGGCTCCTATAGAGTTATCATTGTGGAAAATTCTTTGATCCCGAGCAGATTGTAACTAAGACTAACAAAATGAGTTATCACATTTTTCCACATGAAAGATGTTTCCTGATTTCAGTAATTTTGTCATCTTTTGTGCACTCTGAGGTGGGTAGGGTGGAGTTCAACATGGAAGGGCTTTTTCATCACGACTGAAAGATCAACTCGATCAGCAGCTCATGTCACTGAGTGCTGCTGCTGTTCTCAACAACACACTTATGGTTTTTGGCTCGGTTCAATTGAGAGAATTTTCTTTTACAAACTCTACAGGTGAATGGTTTCTCCCCTGTGTGGGTTCTTATGTGTGTGGTCAAATCTCCTTTCTGACAAAAACCTTTCTTACAGAACGAGCAGACATATGGTCGCTCCCCAGTATGGACTCTAATGTGTCTTGTGAGCGTTCCGTGTTTTATAAACCTTTTCCCACAATAGCTGCACATAAAAGGTTTCTCGCCTGTGTGGTACCTCATGTGTGTCACAAGATCCCCACTCCATTTAAAGTGTTTCTTACAAACTGAACACTTGTAAGGCTTTTCCTCTGTGTGACATCTCATGTGATTAACCATGGTTCGTTGCCTAATAAAGCTTTTATTACAAACTGAGCAAGTATATGGTTTCTCCCCAGTGTGGATTCTCATGTGGTCCACAGCATCTCTACTACATCGAAAAAGTCTCTCACAAACTGAACAGCTGTAAGTCTTTGGACCTGCATGACATCTCATGTGTCTCTTCAGAGTTATCTTGCAGTTAAAGTTTTCATGACACTCAGAGCAGGTAAATGATTTTGTGCCATCATTGCAGCCCTCTTCACTTCCACGAAGTTTATTATTGACATTATTATTCACAGCATTTAAACCTGACTGAGGTTCCCTGGTCTCCGTCCAACCATTACTGTCTTCAGTCTGAGCTTCCAGAAGGTGTGAAGTTTCATCTTCACTAACTGGTTGTAAGTGTCTAACTGGACTGAAGTCGCTGGCTGGTTCTGATCCTCCACAGTCCTCTACTTCAGCTTCTGTTTTCATCTGTTCAGTTGAGCCGCTGGCTGGAGGCTCTGTGGCTCTCTGAAGCTGTGAGGACTGAGGTTTCTCTTCATCATCTTCTTCACTCTTCACAGGGACAGGAGTGAACGGGAACTTGGTGATATCAGCCTCCTCCAGCCCTTGAAGCTGCTCTCCCTCCTGACTGGTCCAGACTTCCTCCTGTTCCTCTTTAATATGTGGGGGCTCTGGGTCCTCCTGGTCCAGACTGGGGCTCCACTCCTGCTGTTCAGGGGGAATCTCTTCTTTACTCACCAGCAGCTGCTGGACGTCTGCAGGAAGCACTGAAATACAGAAACACATTGAGGAAGTGTGATTTCATGCTAACTGGGAGTGTAACAGTATTCATCTGTGTTTGAAGACGTTCAAATGAGGAACAACTTTCTTTGGTTTGTCTGAGAATATGAAAGTGAACTCCAGGAATACATTAAACCTTTTTTAGAAAGACCAATGAAAGAAATGCTGAATGAGAGATTGTGTTGAGTTACAGAAGCTGGTGGAACAGAAGTTCATGGTTATCAGCTCTGAACTCAACTCAGGATGTTAAATATCTCGGCAGCTCGGATAGCGAGGCTTTATAAATGAAGACACAGGTCTGCTGATGTCCTCCAGATGTCGGTGATGACCTCTGACCTTTTCATGTAAGTCACAACGGTGAGTGCGACAGCTGTCTTGTGTGATGAAGCGAATGGTTGAAAGCTTACAGTCGTTTAAACAGTGTGGTGGATGGTATAATGATTTCTCTGTTTTTGAAAGGAGAAACTACTTCTGTTTCGGTAGAAGAATGAAATTTGAATTTTACGTTTTTGAGCAAGATGTTCAACATGAGTTTTGTCTAACCAGATTCTTCAGTCATTATAAAGCTATTCTGCATCAGAGCACGGAGAGGTCTGGGTACATCAATGGTTTGAAGTTTTGTGAAATGTTGAAAATTTTAAATCTGAGGGTTCAAACCACCTCTGGAGCAGATTTGAGACGCCCGTACATCCTGTCAGCCACTTGTTTGGCGATAAAGTTTTTCTGACTGGAACTACTCTGTGATTTGACCAGTTACCACTTTATTGCAGAATGAGAGAAAGCCACTAGGCTTGGGCGGTATCTATTTTTTCATACCTTCATATCTTCCTGACATTTCACCGGGGTATACAGTATATGACGGTATTTGTGTAAGAAAAAAAACAAACGCAAAAGCTGAGCTGCTGGTGATAGAAGTCATTGTAGCATGTATGACATTGTCTAGCCTACAATGCTGTGTGTCTAATATGCAATTAGCCTACTTAGACAAGTCTTGCTGGGTTTAAATACTTATGGCCCATAGAATAATGAATAGAAAGGAAATAAGCACCCTTCTTCCATAGATTCAGCACCTTGCTCAGGGACCCAATGACACTTGTTGCCGTGGCGGATACCGACACATCCATAGATGTAGTGCTGCCACCATTTTTTTTCTCCAAGTGAGGAAATAGAATATTCCCAGTTCGCATAATCCTGTTGAAATTCATAAACATTTCTAAGCGCTTGAAGATCCAATCATCACTAAAGCGTATGTCATGCAAGAGAGCCAATAAAAACAAATGGAATGGTCATATTGACATTTAAAGATGTAGTCTATGATTCTAATCCAAAACAGTTTTTGTAAAATTCAGTGAATATCTCCTCACGGTCTGTTAGCTTTCCGTTCTGTGTGTGCTGAAATAAAAGTCCAGTGTTCATACACAGCCCTGGCTCTGTAAATGGGAAACAAACAGAGCGACTCGGGTAGAGTCACCAACCCAGGTCGTCAAACACCGACACTTTAGATGCGTTTCCACTAAACACTTCGGTATAATATGTCACAACTCGTGCTCGTGCACAGGACAAAATAATGCTGTGCGTTACTCGCACGAGTTTGAAGGAGCAATGAAGGAAGAGGTGTATTTGTTTTCCTGTTGAGTTCAAATATCAACAAGCTTTCTCCAATATCGTAGACGACACCTTTAAGGTGAGTTGATTGATTCACGACATCAACTCATGCATTGAGTAACATGCAAGAAAATATTCCACCTTAAAAGTTGCCGGTAGCTGCCGGTAGCCTTTGAGCGGCACAGTGAATTAAATTATTTTTTCTCAAGTCCACCACAACCACCACAACCGCTATGTTCACGTCACGTTACATTACGTCATGTTGAGACGGAAACAATGGCAGCTGCTCTGGTTGCAAAACCAAAAGTAACTTCGCCAGTTTGGGAACATTTCGGCTTTCAACCAAATGAAAAGGGAGAGCCAGCCAATTTAGACGAGGCAATATGCAAAACAAGTCGTTCATGAGTACACACCCCCTGAGCTGAAGAATGAGTGAGCGGTGCTGCTCAGTGACAGATTCTTATTCAGCAAGTTAACCCAGTAGTGTATTAAAAAATACAGAACCATGTGCTAATACCGCATACCGTGCTGTTGAGCCACCCTTATTTATCGCAGGGGAATTTCCTTCACTGCGACAGCCCTAGTGCTGTGCACTACAATACATCACCTCAATACAGCATCTCCGTATCAGCTTAATAGAAAGAGGAGCGTCTGCATTTTTGACGGTATTGACAATCGTACCTTCGGCATTTCTAAATACCCTGGTATACCGTAATACCTTGATAGCGCCAAAGCCTAAAAGCCACCATCAGGTTCACTCTTATATCGTACGTCAACAACGAAGAAAAAGATATTTTCCTTTCCATCTGTATTGCATCAAAAAAAGGTATGTGAAAACCTACTTGGCAATAAACCTGATTCTGATCAAAACCTAAAACACTGGACACTCGTACTGACTGATAAATCGTATGTCAACATCGCATCACAATATGAACATGAGATAAACACACTGCAAAAGACTGCCTGAAACGCGATGAATAAGAAAAATAATTTTATTTACACGTGCCATGCATTCACAAACATTTGACCTATCAGATGGAGCCCTGGAAACATGGCAGGGTTTTTCCTGCATAGAGAATTACAAGGTGGCCGCCTCTGTCAAATTTTGTGCTGCCTCCAGCTTTCAACAAAACTCTGATGGGTATAGTCGAACTGGCCATCGGGAGCACCAGGAGTTTTTTGGCCCTATTTCCCCTCCTGAGAAGTGGTTTAGAAACTGCTACTCGTCCTCTGAGACCACTACAAGACAGCCTTCTTTTGACAGAACGTTTGCTGATTGGAGTCTTGCGTTCTTTATTTAGCAAATTCTGTATCTGTGATGAAGTTGCTTTTCTATCTCTCTGGGAACTAAGCTTGATGTATTGATCTTCTGATGGTGTGGTCACTTTTGGTCTGCCTGATCGTGCTTTGGATACAACTGATCCAGTTTCTGCAAAGTGTTTTAGAGTCCCATGCACTGCCCCCTTAGAAACCTTTAGTTAGTTGACTTCTGACACTTTCACTTAGTTCTGATGCTGTTTCCCACTATCACAATGCTACTTAGTGAGCAATGATCTGCTGGAAACTTGAGGCACAGCCATATTTATAACACGTGAACACTGGCTGCAAGTTGAGTTACTTGAACAAGCCTCTGATGAGGAGATCAAATCCACCAGAGTGTCGTCTGAACGCATGCTTCAATGGAAGGGATACAACTCAAGGAAATCTGACCTTTTGTACAAAAGAGTTAAGTTGGTCAGTATCACAAATTTGCTTAAATTTGCTTGCTGACCTCAAAATAGTGCAGAATCTTAAATATTTCTTCATTTTTTTTACATGTTGTAACTTCTTGTGTTTTTAAATGTTTCTGAATCCTCAAACTTGCAGGCCTACTTGACACTGCCCAAAACTGTACAGTTTTCATTAAAATAACAGTCATATTGTACATATTGTCTTTTATCTTTATCTAATAGCCTAATATTTTTGGGGTTTTATATATATATTTAATTTATGCTTCCGACTTGCAGTACTTGCTTTCACTCTCTTATATTTTCTACTTACTTTGTTTATTGTTCTGCACCAACATACCAAAACAAACTCCTTGTATGTGAAAACCAACTTGGCAATAAATCTGGTTCTTAATAGAAATGAAATCGTGTTACTTTTATTTTGACATCCGGATGTTTCTGCACTGTTTCAGCCACAGGCTGTATATAAAGATGGACGACAGTATAGATCAGATGCTCCAACGCTGATGTTTGTTCAAGTGTTTATTTTTCTGATAAGTTTGATTTTAATTAGTTATTTGAGGCTATAAAAACGAGATATGACATCATGATTGACAGCTGTCAATCACAGTGAAATAGTCGCGGAGGCACCTGCAGACGTCTTTTCAGGAATTGTACGTAGAGTAGGAACGTCGAGAGGAGATGTAACTTTAACTTTAGCACGTGATCGTTAGCTAGCAGTTACTAATTATTGATTACCGATCGAGTCAGACAGGTGTATGGGTGGGACCTCGATAGCGCGGCTCCATAGATGAGAGCAGCCCATCCAGGTACTTTGCCCTTCTGTCATGCGCCTGCCCCTGTTTGGGTGAATCAGCCCCTCTAATTCAAATTCTGAGGTCTTTGCCAATTTAATAGCATAAAATAAGAATAAAAAATAAAAAGTAAAATAGTATTGCTTTTTAGCTATTAGGAGCTAAAAACCTATGGCCAGTCAGGCAAACAATTATGCTATGTCATTGCTGATCAATGACTGGCGTCGTAATATATATATCCTGACATATACAACTACCTGAACAATTAAATTTATTGCTCAAATTAATCCATGACGATTCGATTCCCTGTAGTTTTATTATCAAGGCATTAATGCAACATTTAGACACACTTTCAATTAGATAATTATTTCAATAGATTATTATGACGATAATCATGACACAAAATAAGGGAACAGGCAGGTGAAGTCGTTTCAACAAACCTGGGGAAAAGCCAGCTTACTGCAGCCAGTGCTAGCGAGCCAGCTGTTAACTAACTTAAAGTTGTGATCACAAAGATTTTCATTTCGTTGTCTGTCACGGCTCCTATGGCGATAATCTGTAATTGCAGGTGTGGTTTTGGACCTCATTTAAGTTTCAGTTTCCTCATCTGCAGTCATCGACCTTTCCTTTGTTTGTTCAGCCATAATAAACCCAGTTTAATCTGACCATTTTCCTCCTCTCTGTAGATGGCCTGAAGCCACAGATCTCTTCTTCTACTGCCCTTCGGTCTTTGAAGAAGTAAAGAAAATCATAAACTGAGTGTTTGTTTAATTGTCTGACGTGCTGAATGTGACGCAGCAGCTTGCATGGTGCCACTGCTGCTGCACTTTCACAGCACTTGGTTTCACCGTCGTTCTGACGTAGGGAGTGACGTATACCTGCTCGATCAGCAAACTCTGGCTCCAAATGACGTCACCAGCGCAAGATGGCAGCGCCCATATCCGGGATATGTTTGTTTCATTTATGACGTTTGTAACCGTCAGTAAACAGTGTGAGAGGTTGTTTACTGTAACAGCTGTTTGTTGAAAGTGACAAAAGAAGCGAAATAAACTTTTAACCGTTTCATCGCCGTTCAGTTACCGTAAAGTTGAGAATACAGCCGCTCTCCTGCTGTTGGCGGCTGGTCTGGTGTCAGTATAAACAGAGAGTGAACAGAGAGAAGAAGAAGAGAACAAACCTGCTCTGTGCAGCCGAAGCTGAGGCTTGAAAACAGCGTCCAGTAGTTTCTGTTGTCGCTCGTTCTCCTCTTTTGAAAGAGAAAGTTCCTCCTCGTACTCTGCTATCGTTCTTTCAAACAGCCCAAATATCTCTTCAGCAGCCGCAGTCAGTCGCTGCTTCACCAACGCTCTCAGCATTTGGACTTTACACATTTTCACACAATCACACAAACTTTTTCTCCACACAAACTGCTGCTGCAGAGACTCTTTACAAACACAACGACGGGACGAAGCTAACGAAGCTAA
>NTHP01000958.1:28844-39328 GCA_003416845.1 Oplegnathus fasciatus | reverse complement strand
TGTGAATGTAGAGCACACGTCTTCAGACTGTGAGTTAATAAAATGTCATTTTTGTTAAAAGGAGAAATGCTCTCTCACAGGGATCAGATTGTATTTGATCGTAAATGGCTGGAGCTGTTTTTCCTTGTTGCTTTAATGAGACAGAGAACAAACGGCTCTTATATTTCCACACTGCTGACTGACAGTTCCACTGTGGGAGGAGGAAAGATTACAGATGAGTCTGAGAGAGACAGATGTATTTACACCTTTTCAACATCTGAATAGAATGAGTCTCAAACCTGCTCCAGATGTGGTTTGAACCCTCAGATTTGAATTTTTCAACATTTCACAAAGTGCAAACCATTGATGTTCCCAGACCTCTCCGTGCTCTAAATGGAGATGTAACTGATGCAGAACAGCTCTGTAAAGACTGAAGAATCTGGTTAGACAAACTCACGTTAAACATCTTGTTCAAAAATTTAAAATTAAAATTTGATTGTTCTACCGAAACTGAACTAGTTTCNATACGTAGCTCAGCTACAAGGTGGAACCGTCAGACTACAATGCGGTCAGGCAGCCACACAACCACACAAGGATTTTAAATGGACTGCTCCCACTTACAGTAATGTGTCGCTGACCGCTGCTAGGAAGTTACTCGGTTATTAAACAGGCTGCAGTTCCACAAAATCCAATTATGTAACAAGCAATACAGGTGCCCATGGTGTGAACTGTGATATAATATTGTGAATGTAGAGCACACGTCTTCAGACTGTGAGTTAATAAAATGTCATTTTTGTTAAAAGGAGAAATGCTCTCTCACAGGGATCAGATTGTATTTGATCGTAAATGGCTGGAGCTGTTTTTCCTTGTTGCTTTAATGAGACAGAGAACAAACGGCTCTTATATTTCCACACTGCTGACTGACAGTTCCACTGTGGGAGGAGGAAAGATTACAGATGAGTCTGAGAGAGACAGATGTATTTACACCTTTTCAACATCTGAATAGAATGAGTCTCAAACCTGCTCCAGATGTGGTTTGAACCCTCAGATTTGAATTTTTCAACATTTCACAAAGTGCAAACCATTGATGTTCCCAGACCTCTCCGTGCTCTAAATGGAGATGTAACTGATGCAGAACAGCTCTGTAAAGACTGAAGAATCTGGTTAGACAAACTCACGTTAAACATCTTGTTCAAAAATTTAAAATTAAAATTTGATTGTTCTACCGAAACTGAACTAGTTTCTCCTTTCAAAACAGAGAAATCAATCATCAATGTGTTTCTGTATTTCACTGTTTCCTGCAGACGTCCAGCAGCTGCTGGTGAGTAAAGAAGAGCTTCCCCCTGAGCAGCGGGATTGGAGCTCCAGTCTGGACCAGGAGNCAGGAGGACCCAGAGCCCCAACACATTAAAGAGGAACAGGAGGAAGTCTGGACCAGTCAGGAGGGAGAGCAGCTTCAAGGGCTGGAGGAGGCTGATGTCAGCAAGTTCCCATTCACTCCTGTCCCTGTGAAGAGTGAAGATGATGAAGAGAAACCTCAGTCCTCACAGCTTCATCAAGGACACACTGAACAGATGAAAACAGAAGCTGATGGAGAGGACTGTGGAGGACCAGAACCAGCCAGAAACTCAGATCCAGATGCACATTTACAACCAGAAATCGAGGACAACACTGAAGACTCCTCTGAGACTGAAGACAGTGATGGTTGGAACGAGACCAGAGAACCTCAGCCAGGTTTAAACTCTCTGAAAAATGATGAAGTTCCTGTCAGTGATTCAAGATGTAGTGCTGATGAGAAACGATTTAGCTGCTCTGAATGTGGTCAAAGATTTAGCACCAAGGGAAGTTTGAAGATACACATGAGGAGTATTCATACTGGAGAGAAACCATTTAGCTGCTCTGAGTGTGGTCAAAGATTTAGTGCCAAGGGAAATCTGAAGATACACGTGAGGAGAATTCATACACAAGAGAAACCCTTTAACTGCTCTGAGTGTGGTCAAAGATTTAGCACCAAGGGGTGTCTGAAGAGACACGTGAGGATTCATACAGGAGAGAAACCATTTAGCTGCTCTGAGTGTGGTCAAAGATTTAGCACCAAGGGGAGTCTGAAGACACACATGAGGACTCATACAGGAGAGAAACCATTTAGCTGCTCAGAGTGTGGTCAAAGATTTAGCACCAAGGGAAGTCTGGAGAGACATGTGATGAGAATTCATACAGGAGAGAAACCATTTAGCTGCGCTGAGTGTGGTCAAAGATTTAGCACCAAGGGAGATCTGAAGTTACACGTGAGGAGGATTCATACGAGAAAGACCATCTAGCTGCGCTGAGTGTGGTCAAAGATTTAGCACCAAGGGAGATCTGAAGATACACGTGAGGAGGATTCATAAAGGAGAGAAACCATTTAGCTGCTCTGAATGTAGTTAAGACCCCTGTTGCGTCTCCACAACACGTACTTCATGTTCGTTTGCAAAGACCAAATGCATTGTTGTTTTTAACTGGCGCGGGCAACAATGCACTAAACTGTGCCTAGTCTGCCGGAAAGAAGAAGAAGAAGAATGCACTCCCCATGCCTAGTCTGCTGGACATTAGAAGAAGAAGAAGCCGAAGAAGAAGAAGAAGAAATCATAACAATTCAGACTTGGTCTATTCCTTGGTGTGTTCCAGGCAAACCAAATCGCCCAAGATGTTTGACGCACTCGTAATATAACTCGATGGACTTTTCGAAATGTTCAGACGTCGTGGACAAAGCCAGCTCACGTACTTCCGCTTACAAGGAGGATGTCAGTTGACCTAATGTGGTCTGTGACAAAAGATTCACTTTGTGTTCACAGATAAGAAAACACAAGTGTGTTGGTCGTCAGTCGTCACAGCTTCATCAGAGTCAAACTGAAGAGAAAAGATAGGCAGATCCTCCAACCAGCAGCTCAACTGAACAGATGGAAACGAGCTGATGGAGAGGACTGTGGAGAACCAGAACCAGCCAGAAACTCAGATCCAGATAGTCATGTAGTTAAAGTATCAATAGTAAAAGTACAGAAGTATTCTCAGCTTCATGTAGTATGAGTATTAGTAGTAAAAGTACAGGAGTATTCTCAGCTTCATGTAGTATCAGTAGTGTAGCGGCTAAGCCTAAAGTTAAAGCCACTGAGGGGCTGCATAGACAGGCTAATTAATTGACCTGCTCACCGATCGCACCACTTAGTAGTGTCTAGTGAAATAAATGAGTCCAACTTGTGTTTCTTGCCTTTGATGGAGTATTTATTGGTCACCGTTACTGGTCTTCAGTGTGTTACATGCAAGAATCCATAATGTTCATAAATCTCCATACAGCGAAACATTTCACCACAACAACCAACACAGCGTTCACCTGCTGTGGCGTGGCGGTCAAAAAACTGTTTGCGCACCTCTGTCTAGCAACACTTGTCCCCTGAGTGAAAGTTCCTACTTATATTGTGACCCACAGCACAAAGGCGACACCTACTGGACCAGTTTGTCCATGCACAACACTGGAAATGGCTCCTACATCCCAGCCCTTAATTGCAATGACTAACAGACATAACAATTCTTGGAATTACAAATTAAGGAGCCATAATCAAAATGATACAATAATGAGTGCAATTTACCACACGTGTTCCCCATACACAAGATACATGGGATGACCTGCTAACCTGTAGTCTCATCTAGCAGGCAAAGTTTAGTCACAGGCCTTTCAATGACACTAGACTTTGTCTGCAGACTCTCTCTTATCATGGGAAGCCTCCAAAACTCTTCCGAGTGACCAGGGACCTTGTGGGGCAGTAGGATCCATTATGACTATAATATCTCTAGGCTTTAGACTTCTCTTTTTTTGGCTCCATTTTTGCCTCTCCTGCAGCAAAGGCAGGTATTCCCATACCCATCGTTTCCAGAAAAGATCAGAGATATACTGAACTTGTTTCCATCTTCGTTTTATGTACAGGTCATGTGGCTCAAACAATCCAGGCGGCAAGGCTGGCCATCCTTTCATGAGAAGGATATGGTTGGGAGTGAGTGTCTCAAGATCATTTGGATCATCAGACAGTTTGGTGATAGACTGATTATTTAAAATGCCTTCAGCTTCACACATGACTGTATGAAGTCCATCGTCATGCAATCTCTGCTATTGAAGAACTGACCCAGGAATCCTGCAAGAGGATTAAAACACCACTGACATACTGCCATTGTGAAGTTCTGGTGGCTCTAATAGCTGAGTCCCTGTTTGCCACAAAGGTATGGAAACGCTTGTCGTCATTCTTTATATACTTAAGCACAGAAATGCTATTTGCCCCAAAGACTGACTCTTGCCACTGGAGCCTCAGCTCTGCTTTCAGCATCAGGTCAACACGAACAGCAAGAACAGCACCAGTCAGCTCTAAGTGAGGAATAGCCTTTAAAGGTGTTACTCTGGTCTTGCCCATAAAGAATGCCACATGGATGTCATTTCTGTCATTCTGCATCCTGAGATAGGTGATGGCTCCATATCCTGCTTCACTAGCATCCGAAAAATGAAGCCAAGCATGTATGGGGTGTCCAAAGCCTTTAGGTTTAATGCACCTTTCAACCTTGAACTCCAACCACCTTGTCCACTGACACAAGATGTCCTGGGGTATGGTCTCATCCCATCCAAAGTTTCTTCTGCAAAGCTCTTGTAGCATGATTTTGGCAGGCGGCACAACTGGTGTAAGAAACCCCAGAGGATCATACACAGAACTAGACACCGACATCATTCCACGTCTGGTGAAAGACTTTTGATGGACCTCCATCTTGAACTTGAATGAATCAGTCTCAACACACCACTGCAGACCAAGAGCTCTCTCTACAGGAAGTTGTCTCTATCCAGATTCAGTTCCTTCAAATCTTTAGCTCTGTGTTTTTCAGGAGGAGTTTGCAACATGTTGTGATTGCTGCTAATCCATTTGGTCAGAGTGAAACCTCCCTTCTGACAGAGAGCAGTTAGATTTTTGACCATGAGGGTAGCTTCCTCTTCAGATTCTATGCCCTTCAGACAATCAGCAACGTAAAATATCTCCTTGACTGTTTTAATCACTTCAGCTGGAAAGTTGGATTGATTATCAACTGCCATTTTCCTCAGTGCAAAGGTGGCACAACTCGGAGGGGAAACAGCACCAAAACAGATGGACAGTCATACGAAACTTGGCCACTTCCTTGGTCAGATCTTCCTCCGGCCACCACAAAAAGTCTCTGTCCTCCTCTGTAACCTTGACCTGATGGAACATTGCTTGTATGTCGCCCATGACTGCCACAGGTTCCTGCCTGAATCTAAGGAGGACTGCAAGCAATGTACCAGTGAGGTTGGGATCTTGCAAGAGCTGATGATTCAATGATGTTCCCTTGAACGCCACACCACAGTCAAACACCACCAGTCCTCTTCCTTGGATGATATACACCGTGGTGAGGTATATACCACACCTTGCCACTGTAACTCTCCAGCTGCTGTTTAGGTACTTGCTCTGCATGGCCCTTACTAATCATCTCATTGAGGTATGTTCTGTACTCCTCATAAAACTGTTCATTGCTCAGGAACTTCCTTTTCAGGTCAAGTATGCATTGTTTCATCACAGAAGTTGTTGGGCAGAGATATATTGCTCTTCTTAAAGGGCAATTTTAGGCTGTAGTGGTCGTCTTCAAGTGTTGCAGAATGTTACACAATCTCCATGAACTTGATGTCCTCTCTTGATAGCCCTTTGTCCTCCGCCACTCTCTCATTGAAATCATGGTTGTACTGCTTACTCAGCATTTCTTCCAACCTACGCACAGAAATCCTGTTGACAACTGCTGAAGGGAACTCAGCTTCCACGCTGCTGCGATTTCCTTCCAAAGGACCATTAATGACCCATCCCAATGCTTATCTTATAGCATATGGGCCATCCCCAAGGCTGTTAATGACCTACCAAGGTTCCAACATCTTGGGAGTGTTGCTTCCAATCAACACGTCCACCTTAACCTTTATGCTGGGAATTTGTACCTTTGACAGGTATGGCCATTTTGCCAACTCTCCTTCAGTCATAATGTTGTCTGTACTTACAGGCATTTTCTTCTGGGTGAGGACTTCTGGGAGCTTATAGAAGTGGTTGGTCTCAAATCCAGACACTTCCAAGCCTGAACACTCATAACTCCCATGGTTTGTAGGAGAAAGTGGGTTCATCTACCAGCCAGATTGAGCCTTTGCATGAGGTGCTCTGAACAAAGGGTGGGTGAACAGCCAGGATCTAAAAATGCATACGTGTGTATTATCTGGTCTCCTTTTGAATTTGATGTGGACTGGTATGATGGAGAGATGACAGCGATCCTTTCTGGCCCCTGTATGACCGCAGGTTTTATGAGATGCTGTGATGTTATATGCTACTGGCTCTTTGGAATATTCCGTGTTGGCTGTGTCTCTCTTGTCAACATGAAGCACACTAGGATGGTTTTCACCACAAATCCTGCAGGTCAAACGCTTATCGCAGTCTCGACTCCTGTGCCCTGCACATAAGCAGCCAAAGCAAAGCTCTTTCTCCTTTAGAAAGTGTATCTCTGTGCTTCTTCCTTTTAAAATGTTGACATTCTTCCAATGAGTGACTTTGAGTACAGCAAACACAAGTTGACTTCACTGTAGAGCCCTGAGCTGGTAAGACCACCCTTAAGTCTCTGGAGTTAGGGTTAGGGTTAGTGGAGCTGTTTCCTTTAATTCTATTTCCTGGCTGTGACTTCAGCCTGTTGACAACCTGTGAACCAGTGGTTCCAGATGGTATCCGAATGTCGCCATGTCTGATAGGATTCTGACATGTTTTTTGAATTAATGCAATCAGATCTTTGAACAGAGCTCTGTACTTGGGTGTTTCCAGTATATCATGTGCAATGGTTCTCCACCGTTCTCTCAGCTTGAATGGCAATGTAGACATGACTGCTCTCATGTTGCTTGGTATGTCCAACTCTCGCATGTACTGCACCTTCTCCATGACATTACAACATGAATGCAGAAAAAGAGAGTAGGCTTGTAATGCATTCACATCCTCTGATTTTATTGGAGGCCAAGCCAAAGCCTTTTCCATGTATGCAGTATCAATTTTATACTCATTGCCAAAGTGTTCTTGCAGCAGCTGTTTTGCTTGAGCATAGCCATGATCTGGAGCCATGTGCTGCCGGCTACGCACCAGTTTCCTTGGCTGCCCTCTAGTGAACTGTTCCAGGTAATACAAGCAAGCAATTACCTCTGCTGATCTTTTCCTCCACTCCTTGCTCAAATGCCCTTTTAAAGGAAATATACTGAAGAAGACCCCCATCAAATAAGGGAAGATCTCTTGCTGGCAATAACATTACATGTTGTTATTGGACTAGGGCTGCTGTTATTTCATTTTGCCTTTGCATTATGGTGCAAATATCTCCCAGTTGACTTTCATCCACTGGTTGATCATTGAACAGGGATGGTTCCAAGGGTTGTAACGGTGCGTCCACCTCCGAGTTATGATGGTAACTCTGGTAACACTCATTTCTGAATCAGTCCACTCCTTTGGTGCAGCTGTCTATTTCATTGTCCAGTTCACCTGACGTGACGTGGCGTGGCATAGCGGTCAAAAAACTGTTTGCACTCCTCCGTCCAGCAACACCTGTTCCCTGAGTGAAAGTTCCTACCTACAGTATATTGTGACCCACAGCACAAAGGCGACACCTGTTGGACCAATTTGGTGTCCTATATGCACAACCCTGGAAATGGCTCCTACATGTAGTAAAAGTACAGAAGTATTCTCAGCTTCATGTAGTATAAGTATCAGCAGTAAAAGTACTCGTTGTGACTGATATCTGATTCTATGTGACATTATTAGATTGTTAATACTGAAGCATCAATGTTAGAACAGCATGTTACTGTTGGAGCTGCTCCAGGTGGAGCTGGTTTGAACTACTTTATATACAGTTAGTTAGTTTAGTCCAATGGTGCCCAACCTAGGGGTCGGGCCCCTCAAAAGGGTCACCAGATAAATCTGATTAATGGGAGAAGAAAGAAGAAAAAAATTACGTTCTGATGCACAAATCTGTCCTCAGTTTCTGGACTTTTCTTCTTTGATATTTAGTGAAATATTGATCATTTTACCACTTTGAACCACAAACAGTTATTTCAATGAAACTGGGAAATAAACTGTTTGCAGCTGAACGGTTAATATAATAGAACATATATATATAATAGCAACCTTCAGCATCCTTTGCACTGTGCACCATTACACTATTGCCGGTCCACATTTGCTATTATAATTTTTTTATACAGTATATATATACTTTTTATGTATATTTACCTGTGCATAGTAGTTGTAAGTCTGTTTCTGTGTATGCACACTGAGAGCAAACACATACCTGGCCAAAAAAGCTGATTCTGATTCTGATATAAAAACGAAGTTTCTCTGAAAACTGAAAACATCAACAGATTGACTAATTTATTAACAGCCGTCAGAGCACACAGCTGCTCTCTGCTGTAATACTGTTCCTCCACCTGTGTGTGTTGTGTGTGTGTGTTAGCTGCTGCCATTAGCATGTCTTATCTCGCTCGGCTGGACGCTGCGAGCTAAATGCCATCCTGTCTCTGTGATCCTCGTCGATAAACTCCGTCTGTCTGATCAATGCTGAATTTAAAGGTTCTCTGAATCAGACGCAGCTCGTCTCTGATTGGACAATCACAGCGATGACAACACACAGTGGGAGGTGGGCGGCAGAGGAAGACGAATAAAATTCAATAAAATACAAGTTTCCTTCACCAGGTAACAAAATACAGTAAAAACAAGAAGTCAGGTCCACGTAACGACAGAAATGAACTTGATTCAAAATAAATGAATCAAGAAGAAACTGCTACCTGACCTGCTAACTGCTACCTGACCTGCTAACTGCTACCTGCAGTTTCTCACAGTCTGAACACCCTCCTGATGATTTATCTCTCGTTGTTGGAGCTGAACACGTCACAAAGATCTGAAGGCTCGTAGCATCTCAGTGCTTTTCGTAGCTTCTCTGTGCTTCTCGTAGTTTCTCGTAGCTTCTCGTAGTGTCTCAGTGCTTCTTCTAACGTCTCAGTGCTTCCCGTAGCTTCTCGTAGCTTCTTGTAGGCCCTCGTAGCTTCCTGTAGCATATCATATCTTCTCGTAGCTTCTCATAGCATCTCAGTGCTTCTTGTAGCGCCTCATAGCTTCTCAGTGCTTCTCAGTGTGTCTCATAGCTTCTCGGTGCTTCTCGTAGTGTCTTGTAGCTTCCCGTAGTTTCTCATAGTTTCTTGTAGGCTCTCGTAGCATCTCAGTGCTTCTTGTAGCGCCTCATAGCTTCTCATAGCTTCTTATAGCTTCTCAGTGCTTGTCATAGCTTCTTATAGCGTCTCATAGCTTCTCAGTGCTTCTCATAGCGTCTCGTAGCTTCCTGTAACTTCTTGTAGCTTCTTGTAGGCTCTCGTAGCATCTCGTAGCTTCCTGTAGCGTATCATATCTTCTCGTAGCATCTCGGTGCTTCTTGTAGCGCCTCATAGCTTCTCATAGCTTCTCAGTGCTTCTTATAGCTTCTCATAGCTTCTTATAGCTTCTCGTAGCTTCTCATAGCTTCTCGTAGCTTCTCATAGCTTCTCGTAGCTTCTCATAGCTTCTCATCGTGTCTCGTAGCTTCTCAGTGCTTCTTATAGTGTCTCGTACCTTCCTGTAACTTCTCGTAGTTTCTTGTAGGCTCTCGTAGCATCTCGTAGCTTCCTGTAGCGTATCATATCTTCTCGTAGCATCTCAGTGCTTCTCGTAGCTTCTTGTAGCTTCTTATAGCTTCTCATAGCTTCCCATAGCGTCTCATAGCTTCTCAGTGCTTCTTATAGCATCTCGTAGCTTCTTGGTGCTTCTGAGGGAATCGAACCATCGACTCTGCTGTCGTCAGTGTTTAATAAAGGTTGATGAGAAGGCGGTGGCGTGCTGCTGTCGAATCTGTTAGAGGAGACTTTGTGTTGCCTGTGAAGTGACGAGGCCTCGGGGCTGATCCGCCTCTCCGGGGGTCTAATCAGGGAGGACTGATCGATCGGGGATGATTGATCGGGGAAACGTGTTTCTGTTTCTGCTGTGAAAAATATTTTTAGATCAACGTTGTTACAGGAAGTCCAGTCAGAGTGAATTTAAACTGAGACAGACAGTTTATCTGAAGTTAAAAAGAGGACCAGTGGTGGGATGTAACGAAGTACATTTACTCAAGTACTGTGCTTAAGTACAGATTTGAGGTACTTGTACTTCACTTGAATGTTTACGTGTTATGTTACTTCCTCCTCCTCCACCTCAGAGGTAAATCTTGTCCTTTTTCCTCCACTACATCTGTCTGACAGCTTTAGTCACTTTACAGATGACAGCTGTTCATCCCCTTCCTGTCCAGTGAAAACCACGTATCTCCAGATGTGTTGATGTTGAATGTTTGTGATAAACTGAAGGATGAAGTGTTCCTTTATGTGTTGAGAAAATTCTCCTCCTTCTGAAGCTAAATAAACT